>JAQGBU010001027.1:0-16033 GCA_034698605.1 Isotoma decorata
CCATGTCAAGTTCTCTAGGGTATCAAATTTTGAGGAAAATCTCTTGAACCCCACCAGCCAATGTATTCCGTGCGATGACCTTTGTAAAAATCTGACTGAAAACCATTTTCATTGGAAATAATACTTCCTACTTTCTTTATTGGTAATTAAAATTATTAAAACGCTGCCGACGCTTAAATTTTTCAACTTTTAGTTTGATAAACTTGGTATGAGGAATACGTGCAAAATCGATTGGTATGCAAAGAGTAGATGGGCAATGTGTATACGAGAATGCAGGTTATTCAGCGTGCCTAAAATACATTTTCCCTCCAATTTGTATCCGCCTCCAGTCAGACAGCAAGATAGGGCTTGCTCATTCTCTCTACGATGGCTATTCTGTGCCCCTGTGTGTACTTTTATAGTTTTAGGTGCAGAGAACACAAGAAGAAGATACCCCAACAAACAAGCAGTAGTAGCAGTCAAGTCAGTAGTAGAAATATAGCAAAAAGCACCAACACCTACAGTTCACGACCACCACCGACCGACCGACACATACACATTCAGCTCCTTCTGTCAATTCCAAATACACAAAAAGGTACAAAAGTGAATTAATTGTTTTTTAAATGTAATTATTGTTATTATTATTAAATGATTAAGTAATAGGTTTAAACCTTTCCCTTTTTGCTTTATAATAGAGTATTTGTTGTTATATAATCTATTACATATTATTTATTGTATTATTTCTATTTGTTTCAATTTAGGTAAAGAAGAGGAGCACGTTGACGTTATCTTTTAAGGGCAAAACACTTTAAACTAATTCCCATGGATGTGAATGCAGAATGGTGTGAATTTCTTTCGTCATTTTCTGAAGTCCAACGAAGTAAATGAAGTTTTCAAGTGTCAAGTTTGAAGGTGTGTGTAAATTTGAGTTGGTTGTGCAAAGAAGTTATTAAATGAGCAGTCATTAACATTGATCCATTGACTTGATGAAGTTCAATTTTAAATTAAATCAGTTAACGTTACATATCGTAAGAAATCGGTTTGTGAAATTTTGCGAGGTGAGGTGTGACGACGTACTTGGGACGGTGTGAGAGGTGAAAGGTTCAAGGTGTGCCTTAAAGGGTTATGGTTGTGGGTGGGAGTTTGTATTAAGTTTATTATTATTTGTAGTGGGTGGGTGTGGTTGTGAATTGTAATACTCGAAATTCGAAGCAGTTGTGATTTGTGATTTAAGTTTGGATGGAGCTGGAGAAGCATTTAATATTTGAATATTTGGATTTGGAATTAAAATGATCTAATCGATAGGGTGGATAAGAGATAAAAAGATAGGTGAGCTTTGTTTTAATACATAGTTCATAGATAGTTCATATATATGTAATAGTTCGTAGCATTGCAATTGTCAATTTTTAGGACTAATTAATTATTACAGCGAACAAGACAAAACACTGACAACTGTGACAACTAAAAACATTGACTATCAAGTCTTCTGTCGAATTCTAGATTTCATAAGCTTAAAGATTGAAGGCCATTCTCATATCATAATTGGTCTCCATTTAATAGTTGACAACAGGTCCCAGGGGCAAGTTTTGTTTAGTATTTACTCAGTTTTCAGTTATTCCAGTTTGATTTCAAATCCTGTAAGGCTTGTACATAATTTATAATTTTTAATTTTGAAACAAATCTCATATTGAAGCCTTGAGGCCACTATTCGACTAATTAATTCATTCGTTGGCTGGTTTTCAATTAATTGGGTTGTATTCATTAAACAGGCTGTTGTTGGGACGTGACACATGAGTCAGTCAGAGGTCAGAGACCAGAGAGTAACCACGTTCCGACGTTCGATTTTAAGTGGTGCAATAGCACTGCACTGACTCATTGATTACTGGTGGAATATGTGGAAACATCACAAATCAATTATGATCTCTGTCATGTAATACTACTCGAAGTTAGACTTTATTTCTTAAATAATATCTAAACTTAAGTAATCTAAGAACAAGTCAATATTGGATTATACTGCTTTTCTTATAAAAGTATAACGCATTTACAACGATTAGATGCGTTATGTTAATTAATGAATGCGTTTTGTTATAATCTAAAAGAATAATGATACAATTTGTTCTCTGGGTTTTAACTTAACTTTTTCCCCTACTTTATCTTATCGGAATAAGCATGAATGTAACTTTATAGATTAATGATTACCAATTTATGATTTGATTATCTACTAACTTAAGGGACTTTATAGACAAGTAGTCCACTTCTAAGCTGAACTTACTCTTCCACTACACACTACACACTAGAGACTTCCTTGTTCAACTTTCATCTCATCTATTTCGAATCATTTCTTAAATGTCCTTTTCAAGTGTTACGATACGAATAATCAAACTAGATCGAAAAATTAACAGGCTGAGCAGTTTATCCCAAAATGAAAATCTTGTTAAAATGAAAGTAAGGTAGAAGAGGTGGGTCCAATTTAAGTATAATTAGAACCAGGCGTTACATTGAGTTGGAGTAGCATAATTTTATTATGCGTGTAGGGTTTAAATCATTTTTATCTGATGATTCATGATGGAAGTTGTATTTTATCAGGAAAGAGGAAATCGCAGATACCAAGTCAATTTTACTGTTACTTCTTTTCGTTTATTTTTAGTTAACATTTTATGATAAATTCGATTTTTAGCTTATATGCTTCACTGAATCGATGAATGAATTCAGGTCGTGAGATGGTAGAAAGATAGACATCCTGGGCTCATTATTATCATTCATATCAAAAGTGACATAATACGTTAGAGATGAACAGTTGAGGGCTTGCTTGGCTGGTTTATTACGACTACGAGTGTCATAAAATGGGCTATTGTTAATCCCATTTTCGTGCTTGATTGGTCTTAATTTATAGTGTAAAAGACACTAATTCTGAAACACTTACCTGTACAATGGCTTTAAACGGATGATGGATATTTTAGGCAATAAGTACAACAAGCAAAGAATACTATTTAGCTTCACGGAAATTTACTTGTTAAGAGTAATGTTATTTTATGCAAAATAAAACTTTCAAGTAGTGGTTAATGACCATTTGGAAGCGAATATATATTACGCAAATCTAAAGGGACTAAACATTTGTGCAAGATATTGTTTCTGTTTCTAATCAGAAACTCGTGACATTTCCTTAATTTAATGAGTTTCTTTCTAACCTATCATTGCCTTTGCAATTTATGGTAATGAATAGTTCTAACAATAATTTCATATTTTGTGATTTACAGAGGATCCACTACCACCAACATCCAAAGAAAGTGAAAGGGTGCCTTGCTGATTGCTCATTCTTTTTTGTTGATGAATTCAAGATTTAGTTGAACGCAAGAAAAATTCATAATCAGGAGATCAAAACCTACTAAGAAAGAAACATAATCAAAACAACTCCCATGAACTGCGTTGTGCAGTAGTAAATAGTTAGATAACTTGTTTGTAAATTGGGAAGAAGAGAAGTGGAAGATAACCTGTGACATTCTCTGACTTCTTGAAGCCTTCTTTATCTCTTAAGTTGCCAGAATCATTTCATATTGAATCATATCAGAGTTTGAAATATCAGGATCACTTGATACCGCTACGGAACTGAAACATTTATAATTATCATCATCATCACCATCACATTAATAATCGTCATATCTTCAATTCACTGGGATATAATATGCCAGTGCATAACTTTAATTAGAGCGTGTACCTTCGTACCATAAAATACTTTATTTTAATTCAATTCAATCAGAATTCTAATCCAGTGTACCATCGTATTAGTTATTATGTTAGACAAATCGTAAGTTTTATCTGTGATATATTATATGAGGAACACGATTCATTTCAACAGGTATTGAATTAAAATACTTGAATATTTAGGTTTTAAATGTGTATTAGTTTAATCCATGGATGAAGATTAAACTAAATTCGCAGTGAGAGATATGATAAGGCATGAGAGAAATTATCTGTGTTCGCCCTTGGGAAAAGCAATTTAATTCAGAATTAGACACTTCATATCAATCACGTTACTTGAAAACGAGTCTGATGTCACTGTTAAATTAACTGCCGGTGTATTTTAATTAATTAATGGTGTAAAGCGGTTGTGAAGCTTTAGATTAGAGTTGCCATTTAAATGATTCGCATTAGAAACGATAGCTAAATTTAAATCTTCGTTTAGTTAGTTAATTTATTTTAGTTTTTAGTTTTACTAATTTGTCAGAACTAATTAATGCAATATGAGGTTTAGAATGCAAACTTGTAAAATCATATTAGCTACATCGTTAATATGGTTCTTAATCGATGTTGTTGTGTTAATATATTACACCGACTGTGGAGGGTCAGGATGCAAAGGAGGTGCAGATTCAAAGGGGCCTTCAGCTGATCCTCTTGTTCATAGTGATGATAGTGTTAGTCATTTTGGTAATCGAGTTGTGGATACTGACGAGGACGATGGAGACTCGGTAATTATTTTGCTTAAAGTTTCTTTTTTTTAATTTGCGGACAAGTTTAATTCTATTTAGGTTTTTTTTTAGCTTTTCACTGAAAGAATTTTAAGCATGGTATTCATTTTAATTTTAGGAAAAGCTACAGTATCCTAAAAGTCAGCTGCAGACATGGCATCCGGCTGCAGTCGTTACGGAAAGCTCAGGTTCTCCAGGAGAAATGGGCAAGCCTGTCAAGCTGCCTCCTGCTGTGGAGCGTTTAGTAGCTGATAAGTTTAAAGTAAACCAATTCAATGTGCTCGCATCAGACGCAATATCGCTCAACCGTTCACTTCCAGATGTTCGGTTAAGTGGGTAAGTTATATTTCACGTAAATTCATTGTTTTTAGAGCAAGGACTAAGGACGTAATGAAATATTCAATAACTATTTGCAGGTGCCGTTCAAAAGAATATTCAAAGTATCTTCCAGATACATCAGTTATAATAGTTTTTCACAATGAAGCGTGGTCAACATTACTGAGGACAGTTCATTCAGTCATCAATAGATCTCCACGTACCCTTATCAAAGAAATTATTTTAGTAGATGATGCCTCTGAAAGAGACTTCTTAGGAAAGAAGCTTGAAGAGTATGTTTCGCGTCTTCCTACATCAGTGAGGGTTTTTAGGACTGGTAAACGATCTGGTCTTATTCGTGCGCGTCTTCTCGGTGCCAAAAATGCTAAGGTTTGTTATGATGCCTGTGATTATTACAAAAATAATGCTAAAAAACAGTGGTGAAGGGATGCTAAAAATAGAATAAAGGGTTTTATGTAAAAATAAACCTAAATAATTCTCCTTCCTTATCAGGGTAAGGTTCTAACGTTTTTGGATGCTCATTGCGAATGTACGGAAGGTTGGTTGGAGCCCCTTTTGCATGAAATAGCCATAGACAAAAAGTCAGTCGTCTGCCCAATAATCGATGTTATTTCGGACAACAACTTCGAATATGTTACAGCATCTGACATGACGTGGGGAGGATTCAATTGGAAGCTGAACTTCAGATGGTAAAGTCGTCTTCAGTAAATTATGAAATGATCTAAAGGTGTAGCGAAGGTAAAGAAAGTAACAAAATTGAACTGAATATTTTAAGGTATCGTGTACCACAAAGGGAAATGGAGCGTCGTGGGGGTGATAGAACGCTTCCTTTGCTGACTCCAACAATGGCAGGAGGACTGTTCTCCATTGACAAAGATTACTTTTATAAGATCGGATCTTACGATGAAGGAATGGATGTTTGGGGAGGCGAAAATCTGGAGATGTCATTTAGGGCAAGTGGTGTATATGTATAAAATCAGTTGTGTTTTGGAGCATTTCCTTTTTTTATCCCGAGTTATCTATCAATCGTGGCTACGTGTTATATGTGAAATCATCTAGATGAATTGATTTATAATTTGGATATTCGTAGAATTAACGTCATGATTTAGTTGGCTGTGCTGGAATTTTATTTTGCTAACAATTAAGTTTTATTTGCAAGTTTAGGTATGGCAATGCGGTGGTTCGCTGAAAATAGCAACCTGTTCTCACGTCGGGTTAGTTAATAAAATAATTTAACATACCTTAGATGTAATATGTTGATTTGACTCAGAAATCGGCGCAGGCTAAAAGTTGTTTCCCCCTAATTGAGATGAAATAATAATGTAGGCACGTTTTCCGAGACAAATCACCGTATTCTTTCCCTGGAGGTGTTTCCAAAATCATTCTCCATAATACGGCGCGGGTAGCCAGAGTGTGGCTGGACGAGTGGAACAAATTTTATTTTGAAATGAGTCCAGGTTATAACGGTTTTTTTTTTGTTTGAGTTATTGACTTAAAGTGGAAGTACTAACAAACTTTTTAAAATAATATTGCGTGTGTGTTTGTCAAAGCGCTATTAATACCGTATACAAGCCTAGCTAGTGCTGTTTTCGCTTTCAATGTTGTTTTTGTGTATTTGTCGTAATTCGTAGTTAGTAACTAACAATAACACAGCTCAGTATATTGTAGACAACTTTTCATCCGCCATTACAGAGCTAAGTATGGATTTGCACGATTTGTGTAAGTTCGTGCAGATATTCACGTTAAATGACGCTAACAAAGGGCGTGTATTTAGCTGTAAGTAAAGCTTTTTGTATATGAAAGAGGTAATTTGTAATTGTTAACTCGGGAATCTTATCGTTTTTCGTTTGAGTGATAACAATTTATTGGTTGTGTATTTGTGATGGTTTAAAAATACGGATTTGACCATAATAATGAAATAGGTATGGATGTGTGGTGGGAGGTTGGTGATAACTCCTTGTAGCAGAGTGGGGCACGTTTTTCGAAAAACGACACCTTACTCATTTCCTGGTGGAACATCTCACATTGTCGACAGAAATAATGGTAGATTGGCTGCCGTCTGGCTGGATGATTGGCGTTCGTTTTACTTCGCAATGTTTCCAGGTCCGAGCAGATCTTTAAAATTGACTCCTGCCACTCACAACGCACGGATCATTTGCACAGTTTTTTATTTCAATTGATTTTACCTTGAATAATTTTCCACTTTTTAATTTGGAATGACTACGACAAAAAGAGTTGAAGGAACAAGCCCCGACTTCACATTTGCTGTCACCAATCACAGTCACGCGTCCCCACTCCATTATGGTTTAATTTGGTTCTTGGCTACATTTTTTTCGAAGTTTTATTTAATTTGTGCATGTATTATTATTATTTACGGTAATTTGTGGCGTTTTGGGGATTGTGTTCGTTACCTGCATGCTTCACTGCTTGCTTCTTTATAATATGACAACAATGCACTAACACATTGCTTAAATATCTGTCGCCATTAATAATCTATGAAATTTGTAATTGTTGTATTGCAATATTCTTCAGGTGCTAGAACTGTTGACATAGGAGATGTGTCAGAACGAGTCAAACTTAGGAAAGACTTGAAGTGTAAAAGCTTCAGATGGTATCTGGAAAATATATATCCCGAGTCACCTATGCCTCTTGATTACTATCACCTTGGAGAAATCCGTAATGAAGAAACCCAATACTGCTTGGACACCATGGGTAGAAAAAGCGGCGAAGCTGTCGGCATGGGGTATTGCCATGGACTTGGTGGTAATCAGGTATGTCTGAATAAGTTCGAACTTGTATCCCAGTACAGACTTCAAACTATGAAACTTGCATATACTTACAGAAGTTTTATTATTTAGGTTTTCGCGTATACTAAAAGACAACAGGTAATGTCAGATGATAACTGCCTTGATGCAACGTCTTCCAACACAGCAACAGTGAAATTAGTGAGATGTCACGGCCTAGGTGGAAATCAAGCATGGCATTTCAGCACTTCTGATAGAACTATTAAACATGTGGCAAGTGGAAAGTGCCTAACTAGACCTGCAGATAATGATGTTACAACTCCAACTCTTGCTCGTTGTAATGGGTCAGACGGGCAGAAGTGGATCATGGACTCAAAATTTAAATGGCAAGCAAATAAAGAAGATGAAGAGTAATATCGCTGCGTGGTCTAAGAAAGCTTCTAATACGTTAACTATCCAACGATCCTCCTATGCAATGAATAATAATTAAGAAGAATATCAGCATTATCTATCAGGAAACCCAAAATATTTAATGTTGTGTAAAAAACTAGGAACTATAGATTATTATTTAAGTATCCTGAGTTTTCGTCAACGATCGAATACTGAACGATGCAGATAATAATAATCATAATAATTTAATATCAATACTTCAAGTACCTCGAAACCACGTAAAATTCGTAAGTTTGCTGTTGCCACATCCCTGTAAATGTAACATTCCAATTTACTTGAATTCCTACTTTTACGACGTAGTAGTGGTTTGATTCCTTTTTTGCAATTCCTTATCTAAAAGGGAACTAAATGGTTTTGATATTTTCTTACAGACAGAAGGATTTTTGAATTAAGCAGTTATCGAGTTTGTTATACAAATGTGTGTTTCGTTTTGTTAGGGTTTAGAATTGTTAAGGACCGCAATATCACTATCCTAAACACTCAAACCTACATTACATTCCATTCCGTGATAAGACATATCTAGAGCATAATCATTATAGTAGTTCATCAATTATGTATAATACTAAAATGGTACTGAAATTGAATTACTGTGCTACTTTTAATTCCAAGGGACAAGTAAACAAAACAAAGACTCATGTACAATTGTTGAGGAATGCAGTATATAGTTATGATAAGGACTTAGGGTTTAGAATGGTTACGGTTGTCAATAGGTTAAGAGTTAAGAGTAAGTTTACCTATTTAAAGTGTGCATGTGAATTGAATTTTGGGTGAATGTTGTGAAAAAGACACCTTCTGTAAATGTCTTACATTTTCTAGACTATTATATAATTCAAATTCATCACATCAAAGTCATAATCAGTGTAAGGAAACATAATCAAAAATGAGAAGCAATCAATAATTTATATAGATGTAGAAATTAGAATTGTCTCCATTCGTACCGTACTTCTGTATTTATTTACACATTTATACAAAAAGTACTACCCTGAAAGTAGAATAGATAGAAAAATATTATTATAATAACCATATGCCAACAATATGATGCAATGTTAAAAATATTTGATAAAAGCGTTAAGAAAAGTCTGCCTACTGCACATTGCTGTTGTATTGACTGCTTTGCGGTGGTGAGAAAAAGAAAGACGAAACTTGTTTGATCGGCGAGAAAAATAAACGTGGTAATTTTATACATGATGATACAAGAATTTGCTGTTGTGTTTTATCGTATACTTTATTTATCTATCCATGGCAAGTACTTTTTACAGACAAATCCACAGAATGGATATAATAATTAAGTGTACATGAAATCAATTGACATTGCATTGTCCCTGATGATGTGACATTGTGCGGTTTGCTGGCAGTAATAGCTTCTACGTTACTAATGTTACTATATTAAGTTTTTACCCTGTTTATAAAATAGTTCATTGCAGACAGAAACATTATAATTAAAAGCATGTACGAAAGCAATTATAAAGCAAGCTTACAAAACCATTGTAAAGCTGAAAAGGTTTTTAACTTGCTACTCTTTCTTCTTTGCCATGAAACTTTTACTCTCTACCAAAAGGTGATTATCTTTTCCTTTCCCACTGCTATTATTCCAACCAAAAATCTTTGGGGTATGTCCATTCTGAGCTAAAGCTGAGTTCAAAGGTCGTGAACTGTCATCATGGACGTGGTGGGAGTCACACTGTTGGTTCTTGATCTCCGCCTTGGTACGAGTGAATCCTTCATACATGATATAACTAACCCAAATAGCCATAGACGGAATGAAATAAAGTCTCAAAGCTCCTTGGAGAAAGTAATCCTGTTGCTGTTGAGATGAAAGGAAGAGAAAGCCTGAGCAACGAATCAACTCAAAATATGAGCCCCATGGGTTACCCTCGGATAAAAGTCCAATGCTCGTCAACGTGATCAACAGATAAGCCACTGTCATTGCAATAGTCACTTCGTCTAGATTCTGTATAAAAGAACACAAGGGAGACAAATGAAGAAGTGTCAGCTGAAATCAAAACAAACTTTCTCCAACAAGGCGAAAATGACTTTCGCCCAAGTTGGGACTTGGGAATGGGGTAAGAACAACCACCTATATGTGTTTCTCATACCTACTACCATTCATATATTTTCTACTAACTATGCCGTAAAATATAGGACGCTATCATTCTTTTTCTTATTATTATTTCTTTCAAAAGAATAAAAGTCACTGTCTCCACCTAAGACTAGTGGTACTTTTGCTCCCAGACTAGTTTGGGGTTAGATATATGTGGCCCTTTATTTTTAATAGAAAAACTTCCCACGTCAAGAGATTTCTCCCAGTCCGGGAGAAAGGACTTTACTACAGGGCTTTCTACTGAAAAGGCATTTAGCAGAGATACAATGCTAGATTTACCCTAGTTGAACGTGGTCATCCACCCACACATTTGTCTCTATTCTTTTTCTTTAACGACGTGAACCAATTTTCCAAGCCATTCCTCATCCTTTTACCTACCAAATACTAAAGATAAGCCGACGGACTAGTCCTGTTCTTTTTACTTGACTAAGTAGATGGATAGTGTACTTAGATGACAAATGACTTTACGACTTGCTTTCTTTTTTTACACAAACTTTTTAGATTGCACTTACCCCTTTCTTCAATGCAAACTCTTGGAAGACGAGACACACAATGAAGAAATGAAATAGGATGTAAGCCTGGAGCCACTTTGGCAGGGTGACAATAAATTTTTGTCGTGGTTTAATCTGTAAAGGACAAAAATAAAAAGTGTTAAAAACTGCATTAGCTTATCAAGTAACAAAAAAACGTGTGCTTTGGAAAAAAAGTAACAGGAGAAAGCCTAAATTAACTTTGTCATAAGTTTATACTCGTAAGGACGATTTTAATATGGGAATCACGCAACATTTTTATTAGATTTCCGATGTTCTTTACATTAGCATAAATTACAGGGTCGCACCCCCGCCTCCCTTGGGAGTTGAGACATACCATTAAAGCATATCAGTTTCGATGTCACGTTTTATTTTTAGTTTTGGTGATATTGCAGAGAAAAAACTTGCAACATAGTTTGACAGGGTATTGCTCATACATTTTTTATTCTTTGCAATTTCCTTCCATGTCAGTGTCTGTTTTTATCTAATGGCGTGAGTAAACTTTTTTGCCAGAGAAGCAAACTGGAGAAAGCTGATTTATGCAGTTTAAAAAAAATAAAAATAAATGAAGGAATCTTGAAAAATATTTTTTTAAAATTTTCACGTTTGAGTATTCAGTCCATGAAAATGGCAATCATATGCATTTGTAATCGAATAGTACAAACTGTAACATATATCTAGTATCTAGCAATTCTTTTCAAGCATATTATGTTCGAAATAGTCTTTAAGAATGTTGATGCTAATGTTTTTATAATACCCCTGGGATTTTTTCAGATTTAAAAAATAAGCTAGATGTTTTCTGTAAGAAAGTTGATTCTAATGTTTTTATAATGCCCCTGGGACTTTTTCAGATTTTAAAAGCAAGCAAGTTGTTTTTTTAAAGAAAGTTTTGCATTGAGGGGATCGCAATAGGATTGTAAACGTTGAATTGGGGACATGTACTGCGTACATATGCTTAACTGAAATTGGTTGTATGCGAAAATGCGAATATAAACCAAAGTGTTGACTCCTACGTAAAATTTAAATTTTTTTTTCTGTTACTTTGATCCTACTGGAGAAAGTGGGCAGATAAGTAGCACAAAGACAGACCATATTATAGGGAAATGAACATAAAAGAATGTGACATGACTAGGAAAAAGTGTAGAACATGTTCCATAGTTTATTCGCTCTGTTTCTAAAGTTTTTAGATGTGGTACTTGTATAGTGGTCGTGAATGAACGAAAAAAAGGCCATCGTCAGCGATAAAAAGTACTTTCTCTTTGTTAGGTCTTTCTTCGCTTTGTACTTTTATGTGACCCTCATTTTTTGTGTTATATTTTTCTTCTATTCAATTTCGGCAAAAGAAAGTTACTTTCTTTAGTTAGGATTTTGTGTACAAACAAATACATGGAAGGGGAAAAATAGAATAATGTGGAGAAAGTCGGAAGAGCTAATTTTATATCCGAGTTGTACCTTAAGATTGGCTATCTTTTATTTCTTAAGGCTCGTAGAAATGACTAGTGTCAAAAAGTAACTCTTCTTGCATTGGGAAGGCTACTGGTAAAAAAACTATTAAATGGGCAAGTATTTCAAAAAATTATTTATGAAAGATTTTCATAAAATATCGGTACATTCAATCTTAAAAAACAGTTGTATTTCTACCATGTGATGTATTAATCTGACCTACTGTCGATTACAATTTAAATTTTTCACGGAAAAATCAACCTCGGTGTTGTGTCCATTTAAGAACCTATCACAAATATACCGTCATTCCCAGTTTAGAACCCCCCTGGTCCAGGTAGTTAAAAAGCGTTAAGAAAATTTAGGTACAGCCCTCGACATCCTCTTACTTTCTCAACAAGGGCTGATTTTGTTGCTTACACGTGAAAGGAATAACATACAACTAGGAAATGACCTCTAAATGGACAAACCAATTTCCTATATAATACAAAACCTACAAACAGTCAGAGTTAAAACACCTTCGACTATAGTTGATAAGAAACGCTAACAAATGCTTCCAAGTAAAAATACCTAGATGAGAAAGCATTCAGCAGGAAAAAAATCCTGTGAGGGAATATTATTGCAACCTGGGTTAGTAATATAATGGCATATCATCTTAACCCTATTGGACTTGATGTTCTTGGTCGCCAAAAAACAAGGGTCGATAGAGAATGTCTGAGAGAAAAGTGTCTACACTTTTACTTAAAGGTTGGTTAGCAACATAGGAAGCAATCCTCGGTTAATGATACTCTCCGTGACTTTCACTTACGTCTACTTTATCACTGTCACGTCCAAGACGAGGTGCACCAGGGATCCAACTAGGTCCGTAAAACAGTGCTCGAAAACTGTCTCCCCATGTTGATTGACTCATAGCCCATTGCCACAAGGCTGGCCAACGGTACCACTGTGTGGAAATAAAAATAAAAGCATTCGTCATCATTATTGCCGTGTAATGGGAACATGATTAGTTTTAGTTATGATTGATAATGTTATACAGTTCTTTTTTGTCTCTTGATCATTAATCTTGTTTCATTTATTTTTTTAAATAGCAACTTCCTAGAAAAAGGAAGGAGTGATTTTTAACAATTTTCATTTAGTAGTGCCAAAAATATGAAGAATAGAACTTGTTAGTTTAGTTTTAAATACATGCTTCAGAATTCTTGACTTTTACGCAATTGTCATTAGTACTTTTTTCTTTATTGCATCTTCTCAATCGTATATAAGGATCGGGTTGGTGGAATCGATTTCTGAGCATGAAACCCGCTGGTGGCTTAGAAACTTTTAACACTAGGATTTCTTGTGATATGAAAATCAATTAAAGGTTGACAGGTAAAGTATGATCTAAGCCTTGGTCATCAAGAACACTTGGTTCCACAAAGTTTTTTCTAGTCCTGGGAAACTGTCATTTATTGACTTATTGAAAAAGAACTACTGGAACGAGACACATTGGTCGAAAGTTTTACAAAACAATGCGAAGCTCCTAACAAGACTTTGTAAAATAAACACAAACTTACCATCTGCCACAAAGGATTATGAGACTGATGTTGGAAAACAATTCCAAACACAAGTTCTTCATCGGGTTTCATGTCCTGGAAAGTTCCAAAAATTCTGTCCCAAATTATCAAGAGACCACCATAGTTCTTGTCTAAGACGTAAATGTTGCATCCTAAGAATAGAATAGACAAAATATAAGATGAATGTAAAGAAATACTGGTTGTATTTCCTTCGGACACGTTAGCATTGCCATCATAATTTTATTTCACATCTGAATTCATTGTTCATTCATACCATGGTGAACTTTATGGTGGGTCGGAGTGTTGAAGATGTATTCCAAAGGACCGAGGGTTCCCACAAGAGAGGTGTGAATCCATCCTTGGTATAATAAATTCAACTGCTGGTGAGCAAGACATTGTGGTGGTGGTATTATCAACGCCAGAGGAAGATAGAAAAACTATTTTTTGGTTAAAAAAATAAAAAATTAATGTGAATATTTGAGTTACTTCTACTTCCATCGAATAACTAAGGCTTGGTTGATATAAGCTGTAAAAGTTGTAAATTAAAAAGGTTACTTTCTCATGGGGAATTATAGAGGTAAATCAAATAGAGAGTTTTTGTGGTGCAAAAAACATTCCAATTTCATTTCTTAGAGAGGATAGACCAAGTTCATTTCATTTTATGACATCAAAGAAAGTATATAAGGAAATCTCGAATAAGAAAGAAGAGTTAACTTAGCTTGCACTTTCACTGTTCAAATCTACTCTAGATCTAGATTCCAGCTGGGGTACAAAAATTCTAGAGTTTTGTGCTGAAATCTTATTACAAAGATTTTTTAAGGCTTATAATATATCTTTTGAACCCCTCAATCAGAACTAGTTATTTGATTAACTTTTTTAAGTTGGTCTATTTAAAATTTTATGAAGCTGGAGATCAACTAGAAAAGATTTTATATCAAAATTTATCAGAAAGATTTAGGATTTCGACAAAATAGTTTTAATTCTTTGTTAAAAACCCCAAATTAATTGGAGATGCAAACCCTAACTTAGAAACTGGGTAGCAAACCCTTATTTTAATACTATTATGTTTTCTTATGCATTAAAAGGTGAAAAATGTAGGTTTATCATCAGGTATGTAAGGTTGAGCATATTTACATTATAACATTAGGTTGAAACTTGAAACTGCATTTCTCTTTTGTACTGTTTTATCACCTTTTTTACGGACTTTCTTTTCCTTCATTCGAATTCTAAATGAAATATTCTATCGTCTCATGTGGAGAAAGTTGCCAACCAACCCAACCTGTCTTCTGCTATTTTAGTGGTGAATGAATGTAGTCTCAGTCAGTGATGCAAATCCTTTTCGTTTACGTATCACAACTTTTGCTCTTTATAAAATGCACCTGTCTGTGCTTTATTATTACGTGTGTGTTAACATTTGCATAGGAAGCTGGAAGTTTTTAATTTTTAATATGAAAAATGTACGCCCTAGGTAGCAGTGTAGTCAAGAACAATGTATAGTCTTTTGATTTTATAATTCATAAGAAAAGAGGTTAAGAAGCAAGTGCAGATGCGGGTTTGATACCGGAACTTTTTTGTTTTTTCTTTTGGGTCTGATGCTAATGGAATGGAGTTGTGTAAGGTTGAAAGCATTCATATTTATTAAATTTCTGAATTTTGTCTGCAGTAACGGTACTTCTTGGCTTAGGATATACCAGTTGTGCATGGACAACCCCAAAACTGAAATAACTTTTTTCTTCCATGTTTAATGCACCGGTTTGGGTCATGAATGATGCATTTATTATGCATATTACCTAGGGAAGTCCAACCTTGCCGGTTTTTTCCACAGGAGTCACGGTCCAGTAGCCCCGGCTGTAACGCGTCTGACTCTAAAATACCTGAACCAGAAACGAGACTCGCCTCCGGTATCGACTTTTTGCTTCCCTTTTTTCAGGTTTTTTATCAAAGGGGGTTGTACTTCTTCTGACGGCGAACACGCTTTTAATTTTTATTGTTCACTTTGGTGACACATAAGGTCACAGGTCACGGTAGAAGAGTGGCATCCCCTGATGACCCCCATTTTTTCCAATGCTATTGGATTAGCATGTCCTTGACTAACAAAAAAGGTATACAACAACTTCCTCTGCAAGGTTAAATAAGGTCACAGGTCAAGGTCAAAGAGTAGCATCCCCTGATGACCCCCATTTTTTCCAATGCCATTGGATTATCACGTCCTTGACTAACAAAAAAGCTATACAACAAATTCCTCTGCAAGGTCAAATAAGGTCACGGGTCAAAGTTTGTCTTAATCTTGTGTATGTTTTCGAACATCGTAAATAATCAAATCAAGTTTATTAAGTCAATAGTGTTTAAATATTACTTTGAAATCATTCAGTATAAATAATTAATTCTAAGTAACTACTGAATACAATACCAAATTTAATTATAAATTGAATTA
>JAQGBU010001028.1:0-16032 GCA_034698605.1 Isotoma decorata
ATCTAAGGTGGGGGGATCTAAGGTGTGGGGATCTAAGGTGCGGGATCTAAGGTGGGGGATCTACTGTCCTAGAATCACATTTGTAAAGCTCTATCGAACGTATTTCAACAACTTTTTATAATCAACTGAAACGAATAGAATTTCATGCTGATTTGTACGGATCAAAGCACCATACACGTAACACATTGATTATACCCAAGTGAGGATAATATGCATGGGATTTGAGAAATATTTCTTCAAGTAAATTTCGCAAATCCGTAGTATTTCAAACACTTGTAAAAACTCTTCTGCATTCCTTTAGGACCAACTGAACAATATCCTTCAGGAGAAGCTACAAATGAGCAATACTACGAAGGCTCTCCAGAAGCCCATTACCCTCAAGAGGGTGGACCAGGACCAAATTCACTCCCCGGAAGTGGAGTATACGGTCGACCTAGTCCTTATTCCTCTGGCCCATCTCATCAGAGTAGTTCCTTTCAGAACCAACCACACGGGCTAGATGGACCTGAAGGACCTTACGGTCATCCAAGCCAGGAACACAGTGCTTTTGAAGAAGAACCACAAATCCAATATAATGGGGATGAGCAATACTCTCCTCAGTATCCTTCTCATCCTCAACTTGCTCAACCAGAGCATCGCAGACGGCAACCCCAAGTTCAACACTCTCAACCCCAATACCAAGCCTCAGGTCACCACCATCATCAGAGTGAACCCAAGCGGCCCATCGTTCTTAAGGTATCAGGTCTCAAGAATTTTAATTATCACCCGAGTAAAGCCGCTGGCCCCTCTGTTTTTTATGCTCCGTCCCCTGACGTGGAACATAAAAAACACCGACGAGCTCATGGACAACAACATCGACAACGACCACATAAACAACAACATCGACATCGACACAATCCAGTGTACCACCAGGTACATTTATAAAACTGACTATTTCTTCATACAGACTAACTAACTAACTTTTTAACTCCTTCTTCTACTTTTGTACAGCACATGAAATTCGAACTTTCTGAAACTTCTTTTGTAGTTTTCAGTAGACTTACTAACATGACTGACAATAATTACTTGCACAACAGATTATTAAAAAGTTTGTTTATTTTTTAGAATTCATTTAAAGGATAAATCTATACATAAGAATAAGTTTGAGTAACACACCGTGTCTGACTTGACTCCTATACTTTTACATGGTTAATCTCAAAACTCTTCAAGAATCTGCAGAAAGAACCTGCTAAGCAAATAACATTTAGCTTTTTAAAGAGAAATTACCCATGAAATGATAATTTTTTTATTAGCAGTATTTCCCTTCAGTTAAGGTACTTACTTTGCTTCGTACATAGTACACAGTTAGTAGATTGTTTGCTAACACGTTGGAAAATGTTCTATTGGATGTGAAGTGGGTGCGGCTTTTTAGAATTTATGATGATAATTCCATAAATAATTTGATTATATTGGAGAGAGCATGAATTCTGAATTTGAGTGCGTCATCATTAAATAATATTATATGAATATTGGATGCACAATACAATAGCTATGAAGATAGATTGTTCAAAGACCACAAACACCTGTCTGCTGGCTTTGACTTACATGAATGAAAATCCCTTTATTTACCTCTATTTAAATTTAAAGAAATACAAAATTTCAAAGAGATTTATTTTGAGAAACTTCTATTTCATACTTCCATTACAGCTAAGTGAACAAAGTTTAAAGAATTTCCGGTAACAAACTTAAAAGAAATAGATTTCACAGCATAAAATTTAATTGTCTATAGAGCGCATGCATTACATTAAAAATTCTTTTAAAACTGAAAAATAGAGAATGATTTCTTTTGTGTAAACATTAATTGCTTGTGTGATTGCATACATAAAATGCTATACACACACTTATGTCAATTAAAACATTAAACTTGCATAAAAGGTGCGTCGTCGGTCAAGACAAAATTGTAGGAGAGAAATGATGCATTATTATTGCACGTACAAATTAGGAATTGAGGATGTATGTAGGCCGTCTTTCAAAATATTATAAAACTTAGGTAATTTGCAATTTTCGTTTATACATTTTACTTACATATGGAGAGTAAGTATATAATATTATTGCCTCGATGAAAGAAATTAGCATTGCAATTTTCTTCGCATGAATGAATCAGGCGAGTCTTCTCATTGCTTTGAAGTTAAAAATGTTAAAATGTGTATTTCCCATGTTGCATAATGAATTGAGAACAAAAGATGCAACACGTTTAACATTTAATAGAGGAACTTTTTAGAAATTATATGCTTCTATATATTTTTCTCCTCCTGCTCATTTATCATAGGATTCAATCAAGGAACAAAGGTCAGATTAATGCCCATTTTATTATGTATAAAGCTTAAGTGCATTAAACCTCTTAAGTTTATAAAAAGCTGTAAGGTTGAATTTGCATTAAAATAAGGTAGAAGTTTCGGAAGATTCTCACACCTCAATTTACGAAAGATGCCATTAAATTGAAAACTTTATGTATAAAGGGCTAAATTGATATGTGTTTATTGCACACATCCATCTATGCATTCATTTAAGTAATGCAATGTGATAATAATAAAGTATTTAAATGTAGGCACAACAATGTAACACTCCTATTTTCCATTCTTCTCTTGTTCATTTCTTGATTTATTATTAAAAAGTAGTTTAGGGAATTTCAAAGGATATTTAAATGCTCTTGGGTGTAGGTAAAACAATTCTATAAAAGTATTTACTAATAATAATGATGTTAGTTTCATTGTTAAAAGTTGTACATTTAAAAACACATAAGAAAGACCCTAGGCCAATGTCTGATTGTTGCTGTTGGGTTGATAACAATTATGTAATTAGCACAGAAATAATGATGGAAGAAGGAGGATGAGTGCCTCAGAAATAGAATTAACCTAAATTCTTCAAATGTTAAATTATTTAGTTCTATTTTGATACTAATTTTCTTCAACATTTTTGGTCTTCTTGTTTCTTACGTTCGGCCGTTCCTACAATTTTGCAGGTAATTATTAAAATATGCATTTATACATATTTTAATATCTTAGATTAATGTGCTTCACATTTACGTATTTCTAGTAAAGACTATTAATTACGACCATAATGGGTGGTGACACTTTTTTTGGTGATGACAGCAGAAATATAGTAATAAAGAGAATAGATCATTTTTAGGACAAATTATTGGCAACTGAACCAAAAGAAAAGGAATTGAAAGAAATTGAAGTGTGCTAGACAAGTAATAACACGTAGAGCTTAACCAACAATTACGCGTAATAACAAGGGCCAATTAGTATGAAATTATTATATAAAAAAATCAAGTGCTTATGAATAAGTATGAAAATGATTAAGTAGTCATCGTAATAATAAATAACAGTTCTCATCATCAATGTATAATCATTGGGATTATGAGTAAATGCTTACATGAATCCTTTACAGTTATACTTTTCTAATAAACAACAAACCAACATATATACAGATTTTGACTAATTGTTGTTCATAAAAATCGTAAATCAAAATACCATGTGAACTTAAAGTCCTTCAAGTAGAAACTTTTTAGGAACTCACGCACCTCCAACTTTAAGGGAGCAAGGCAAAAGGTTATGTTGAGTGTAATGTATATCAGTGCTTGAGTAACGCTTTTAAACAACATTTCTTACCAACAATGGAGGTTCTGGTTCAGTATGAATTTTATTAGAAAAATTAAGCTCTCCATCAATCAATCATTGCACAATATTCATATTCAAATCTCAGAAACGCATGCAAATATACTTGAACATGGATTATCTCAATAAGTCACCGCCTTTACTGTATAAAATAACTATAACATGCAAAACATTAAAGCCATTGCTAAACGGTCATTATTCCAATAATTTTTTTAAGGGAATAAACAGTTTCCTTCATCAAATAATAGTGTAAAAAAGTAAAACTTATGCAAGAAAGTAGAAACAAGTGTATAAGACATGCATGGTAATGGTTAATCATTAATGGTGTAGTGGTCACTCAGGGAAAATGGTTATAAAATTTTAAAGAGTAATTTAGCATGAAACTGCAGCAGGTTGTACTTTAACACAAAATGTGCTTCTGTTTTATTACAAAATTTGTTTTAAAAAAAACTAATAAAAAAATTCTAGGATATTTGAAGGGATAGGCCGAGTGGACAAGAAAGCAAAAATAAAACTCTTTAGTATCATTTACTATTATTTTTATTGGTTCTTGATTGCACGTAAAAACATTTCTTGTCCTCTTGCTCACTACATAATTTCATGTCTATGTCAGTCACTAGTCAGTAATAGTAGTAATTGTAATTGCAGTTGTATAACAGTTAGTTGTAACAGAAACTTATTGCACTTTTTGGACGTGCAGTCAGAGATAATTACTTTTTGCGGCATTGTACTCAGAAAACAGGATTAAAACTTCACACCTGAGTAATCAAAGAAATTCCGCTTTATAATACATTTTGTTGAACATAAAGACTTTTATTACTTTACTGAAAGAAATTTCAGAGAAAAAATGTATCAATGATATATTTGTTTTTTAGCATGAAATTTATTTAAATTGGCAACCAATGTACTTTACTTTTATGTATTTGCATTGCATATGTGTGTGTGTTCATTAGACTGTTTTATAGACTTAAGAGTCTGATGTAGGTTTGTATAAACAATGTAAATGTTATTCAATCTGATTTCAGTATTACTATTATTATTATTATTTATTGCAAGAGGTGAATAAATGGGATTGCATTCAACGGGAGTAAAATATTAGATCTTGAATAGAATACATACCAAGAGTATTACATAGATAGGGCTAATACTATTACAAGTATTTTCAAAGGGACATAATAATGATATGAGGATTTGTATTAATTCTAGATAGACTACTCTAGATTACTTTAGATGTAAATGACAGATTTCATAAATGGTCTGTGTCCGTAAGGTACGTGCCATTCGCCGAAGCCTATTTTGATTAGTTACACACTGTTGAAGATTTAATTTAGGCTAATATAACTGCTACTCATTGAAATTGTAATACAGAATTTTTTCTTTTAACTAATCCATAGCAAGTTTTAACTTTACTATTACATATGTATGTGTAGTAATAAGGGTAGTTGTTATTGAATTATAGTGCTTGTATGTGTAATATTCTATGTCTGGTTCAAGTTTGGTAATCAATTTATTCAGTTGTAAGTTAAACTTGGCGAATTGTAACTGACCTTACTAGTGGTAATGAGATTTGGGGTTTAGATATCAATTTACTTACTAAGAAAAACTACAATAGTTTTTCCCATTAGAACCATTTTTGAGAATCATGTACATAAACCTTTGTGTTTTAACTAAAACATAAGTTTCACTTGGAAATGTCTGAAAAGTGAAGCTCTTCTTTAGCTTTAATTTTTAATTCTTTTTAGAATTTTTAAAGCATGTTTTCATTAAGAATTTATTTTCTATAATTATGAATCCTGACCTGCAGTCTAGTTAGTGAGCTTTGAAACTGATCTCACATTAAATGTGAAAAAGTCGGATTAGAAAACACAGGGATTTGCTTATTTTAAAGAATAAACCCTTACAATGGCCACGCAACCTACATCTAAAACAGTCAGTGAGGCCCATACTTTTCTTTTACTAATTCATCAATGGGCTAGTCGTTAGTAAGTTGAGACACTTTTCATTTATCCATGCTGCTTCACAAAAATAGACGAACAACTCGTTTGAGAAACAAAACTTTTCATTTCAAAAAATATCGTTTTTCGTTTTACTTGCACTTACTGAAAGATTGAAACCACTGTAGTATGCAAAACTAAATTGGATATTATGCAACTTCTGAAGTTGAATATGGAAGGAAGTTAAGTCTAGTACGCTATTGGAATTCACTAAAGCAACATAACTAAACGCAAGTTAGCAGTTCTTACAAAATTAAAAAATAATGTGAATGCGTTATCCTTATCTAAAGAATTAAGTATTTGTAAAAAAAGAAATTTGACTCAATGATAAAAGGCTGGCTGAGAGATTGATCGGATGATTGATTCTGGCAAGGTTATCTTTATCTTATTAAAAATTTCTTTCATATCAACTTAAACAATCACTAAATGCATACAATTACATTTCTGTTCAACAACTTGTTAAAAAACAACAGACGCGATGATATAAAGGAAAATTAATTCTTTAAGTCTAGGAGTTAAGGATATTTCAGTAAAAAAAATTGCAAGACACTCACTTTCATAAATCACGGGGTTCAAAATTTATGAATATTCTACTAATTTTTTTTATAAACCAAGTGCTTTGAAAATGAAATAGAATGTGATGGTACCCTTCAGTTAGGGCCCAGTCTTGGCTCCATAGGGAACATAAAATAGAATCTTTTCCATATCTGATACCTTTCAAGTATCATGCCTGTTTTGTGTCATATACTTTATGATACAGTATTTCAGTTCAATGCTACCTATTATTTGTATTACAAAAGCTGAAAGTGGCAAACTAATTTTATTTTAATGAGATAATGATTATTATTAAATAATTAATTAATAGTTTATATCACGTTGAAGGCATGCATGCACAACAGATTTCCTATGAAATAAAAATTAACTTCCTTTTTTAAAAAAGGAAATGATTGGCAATTTAGGAATAAATTTGTGGAAGTATGAGACTGCACTTTTCATTTCGGTATAAATTGTATAACTACCTAATAGTGAATTGTTATTGGCAGGCTTATTATATTTAACTCATTATAGAAAACCAGGTAAGTTGTAGGAAAGCGTATAAAAAGCTGCGGTATAGTATAGAATATTTGTGATAAAAAATATTCACTCGTTTGCATCGTCTTAAGTTAATGAATATATCTTTGCACTATGAGTTTGAAGATTTCAATAGGACAAGTAATTATGAAGAGTTGATTTTAGTTTGAAAGAATGCAAGGGATTTTTATTGATGATGAATGAGAATTCATATTGACCATTGCATCTGTAAAGGAATTTTATGAAAAATACATTTATTCATAGTCTTCTTGAAGACTATGAATAAATTTTGCAGATTTAATTTTGGAAGTGTTTATCAGATATTTTTGTTCGGGAGAAATCTCTTGCCGTTTTATTACAATACTTTTTCTTGGTTTGCAACAATAAAATATTTCGAAATTGCCAAATACAAAAAATGAAGGATTAAAAACCACGTAACCTTAAACCCTGAAAACCCTGATTGATATATACTGTTTAGTATTAGTAATAGGTAATATTCCTAGTAATAAACATAGATAAGGCACCTCTTCGTCAAGTTTATGTCGGACGGCTCTAAGTTTTCCTAATAACTTCAGTTATATGGATGAAGTTTTATGTTAGTGTTGTATTACTAATTTGCCTACTTTGTCTAGTATAGAAAAATTACCTATATCTCAAGTGTTCAAGTAAAGCGACATTTTCCCCTAACCCTTGTTTAGATTCAATGGATAAATGTTATACAGTAAACAATTGTTTCCTTGCCTTGTAAACAAAAATCTTCTTTCGGAAAGTGTAAAAACCCTTGAAACCTTTTTTCAATTGACATATGTCCTTTTATAATTCGATTCTTGCCAGTGTGGACCACACTGAAGTATATCTCTTTTACAGGTAACATTAATGTAATTTTACGGCTGTTTATTGAAACAGAGGAAACAGATTAAGTGAGAGGCCCTCAATGTACCTAGGACATAAACCAGGATTTTCTATTGTTTGTTAGAGAGGGTCTAAAAAGGATGCTTAGCTCTAGCATAGAAGTTATTTATGGGTGCATACGTGAGGTGGTACTTTTTTAGCTAGATCCTTTGTCAAAAATTTCGATTTCAATCAATGAATAATACTTTTTGATTTAAATAACGTTTAAATAATTTTATTTACTACTTCTAGTTGTCATTTTCTACATATTAAATAGAATAAACAGAATGATGAGGGAGGATATAAATGGGAGCAAAATTAAATCCTCCACCGTGCTAATTCATTATAACAATTACAGTAAATCTACGTTCCGTTTACATCCTCAAGTAAGAAAATAAAGATTAAAAACAAAATCGGTTATCGAGTTTGAATTGTCAACAAAGAATTATTTTCATTACAAAAATATTTTGCCAAGATAAAATATAGATTACTATATAATTTGCCTTCTAATTTATTAATAAGCTTTGCATCCTGACAACTTAATCCTAGAGGTAAAGAAGACAAGTTTTGCTAAAAGAAACTGTTTAGATGCATATTTAAAAAAAAGATAACACTCTAAATACTCTGATGCCGTACTAGAAGGAGTTAGAGGAATTATTGTTATGGTCTTCTAAATGAAAAATGTTTGCAAATATCATGCTTCAACCTTTCAATCTCAGTCTTGTACGCTTCATCACAACTGGAACACTCATAGGGCTTATCTCCTCTAGCCAATGAAGAATGTTTCATGTAAAGGTGGGTATTTAACAAAGCCAGATTGAAAAATCTCCTGTGACAAAGGCCGCATTCGTTGTCCCAAATTTCTTGATTTCGTTTCCGAGATATTTCATCCCAATGCAGTACGGCATGCCTGGTTAGAGAGGCCTTCTTTTTGTATGCAATACCACAATCTTTACACACATGCCTTTTACATTTAGCCCTTTTTATATGAGTTACAACTATATGGTTGTAGGTACTAATTTTGGTAGGAAATGATTTGGGACAATGAGTACAGCCGTAGGCTTTGGGTTCCTTGTGCTCTTCGTATTGTTCTCGGTTGAAAAAGAGTTTATTGCAGATGAAGCATGTCTGCCGGTAAATCTTGGGATCTTGAGTGTCAATCCAACTTCTTACGCTATCTTCTTTACTTGAAATGTAATTTGGGGATAATTTTAAGCTCTTAAATCCTGGACATTTCTCCATCTGCAATCATTCATTCAAAAAAGAGATACTTAATCTTTGAATTTTAACATGAAGAATATTTCTCACAAAAGAGTTCAAAATAGCCTAAAATTGAAAGTAACTCCTTACCTGGTTATTTTCTACAGTGGTTAACTTTATGAAAGAAACGGAAGGACTTGAAGACAAATCAGGGCTTTTTTCATTGTCACTAATTCCCAATTTGGCCGTTGGAGCAAGGGGGCTTCCATTATTTCCAGTGTTAGGACTCTCCACCGAACTTGTTGAAACTCCAGGGGAATTTTCCTTGTTGTCCATTTTTATTCAACACTTTTTAAACCCGATTTCTCGCTTTTTGACAACCGGGTAGTGAAAATTATGACAGTTGCTAAATTAGGACCATGGAGTGCTTTGCAACTTGGCTTGCAAGTTGCAGGAACTTGCTTGCAGGAATTTTACAAATCAGAGACACCAGCTCGTTTGAGTTAAATAGGAGTAGGGAATATGTACAAGATTAGTAAAAGATTTAGGTAGGAGATTTCTAAGCTAGTGCTTATTGTCCAGGATCTAGAAACGGACAAAGAATGGAGGTCGAAAGTACAGGGGTTAGCTAAAAATACTATACTCTGTATATGAAAACCCGTGAAAGAAGTAGTTCATTTGTAAAGCATTATTTGTATAGTTTTTAGTCGTTAGTATGTCTTAATCATAAAGCATGCATATTTTCCATTAAGGTTAAGCTTTTTAGTACAATCTTAAGTCGTAAAAAAGAGTCGTCTTTCAAATCGAACGATTTGTTCATTCAATTATTACTAGACAAAGATATTAGTATTCTTTTATTTCAAACAGAATTTGACCCAGTAGGTCGGTACATATATTGACTCCTTTTTTTAATGGAATAAGTGCTGACTCGAATGTCTTTCCTTCATCATCGGATAAAGACTCATGGCTTTTTATGTTACTGTGCAAAAGATTGCTTATCTCAAATCTCAACTCAATACATTATATATAATGTATCCAACACTGTCAATATGTTGGGATTTGTTAATTTTTATTAAGTTTCTTAAAGATACGTTTCTTGTCACGTACACACTTCATTGACTTCATATACATAATGGAATTTAGTTATATAAGTTAAGTTTATATAAATAACGGGAGAAAATGCTTTCTACAGTAGGGATAAGGTTGCATAGCTGGTCATTCGGAAGGTTTGTAGGTAGGGATATTAAAAACAGAAAATGTTGAAGACAATTTGAATAACTTTTTACAGGCATGTATTGATTTCCTAACAAAGAAAATGCCTTGTAAAGATGCTGAAGTGAATGTTTATTCATTTTTTTTAAATGTCTATGAATCTCTGTCATATTGTCTCATGAATCTGATTGCTATAATAATAATTATCTCTAAGATAAGAAATTATCAATGATAAATATAAGCGACGGCCTTAACGAGGAATAATATACCTGATAAATAATTTAAGTTGAATCATTTACAAAAAATGAGTTTCATCTGCTAAGCATGGAGTTCATTCACTTAAAATTTAAAGAATTTTTGAGATAAAAAAAACTTCCGGAAATTCAATGCAAGTATGGACATGCACCAAGTGGAGGCATAATGAGCCGTGTTCAGATAATTTACTCCCTCACAATCGTAAAAGTAAAAACCAATAGTCAAGAAGTAATTAACCCTCTTTGAAATTTCTTTGTACTCCCTAATGACTTAATGAATGGCTTTATACTGTTAACAAGTTGAGACAATGGCTTGCAAAACTAAAAATTAATCTCTGTGACTCAATAGCCTTGTACTTCCGTTAAAAAGCAGCAACAGACACATTCTTGACTAATAAATAGTATTACATCAACACAGTAATTGTACTAGTGGGCTGTATAGACAAATTGGTTTTCAAGCCACCTACTTATCAGTTTCACATCTCAATCCTTTATTTACCCTCAAAGCCAATGCTCTGTGCTTTCTGTTATCTTTGTCTTCTTTAAAAGAAAAATTCAATGATTTAACACTATTTCATCCATTTATTTGATATGATAACAGGATGAGCAACATTATCAGGGACATGGATCATCTGAAGGACACCCGTCCCTTGAGTACGATTCAAGCAGCCAGCCACAGAGGTATAAGAGAGCCACTGTTGAAGGATCTTCAACAACCACACCAATCCCCACCTCACCGATATCTTCAGTGACAACTAAGAACGAGACAGAATTATCTTCAATCGCTACCACTTATGCAACGACTCCTACAACCACAGCCAGACCATTTCAAAACGAAACGGAAGAGCCACTACTGCCCATAAGATTAGCTTTAAAAAAGAAGGAGATTGAATCGCCTAAAAAGAAGAAGTCTCTCAATTTAGTGGAGAAAAAGGGGTCTGAAGTAGACCCTATGGTCGCTGACGGATCGGAGCAAGAAAACTTTTGGGATCTCACTTCGCCCTTTATAATGTTCGATACTTACAAGAAACATGGAGATGAGCAAGAAGAAGCAGCAACACAAGAGGAAGCAGACATCGCACACATTCCACGTCAGCGTCAACGCCAACGCCAACGCCATGCACACACACCCCAAAGACCCCAACGTCGAATCCACCAAACGGCAATTCCAGCTACAGGAAATGTTTCCTTTCACGATTCAAGTAGCGATGAACAAAGATTTTTCCCAAGTTTTCCATCCCCATACCTTGGACTTAGCCCCTTTGGAGGTGGAGCTCCAGCCAGAGCTCCTCTATTCCCTGGACCCTCAGCCAACAGAGCACCTTCAAGGTATCATCCCAGTTCGTTCGGTGGTGCCCCTAAGTTCAGTCCTCCCTCGCATCCTAATCGAGGTCCAAGTACAGTAGCTGCTTCTCATGATCGATATCAAGATACTAATATCCTTGGTTCTGGAAACTTTGAAGTTGTTCGGGGTGGAACTTATTATGGGGACGAGGATGAAGGCCCTTCATACCACCATGGAACGACTGGGGGTGGAGGAAATGGGGGAGGTGGTAATGGTTATGAAGACGATGATGGCTATTACCATCATAATGGTCACTCATCTCCATACCGAGGAGGTGGAGGGGACTTTTTCGCCAATTTCAGGGACTTTGCAGATATTAATCCTCATTCTAGGTCGTTTTCTCATAATCACGAAACTCATCTCGCAGCCAGTGAGATCTCCAGTCAAAAACAAAGTCAGCCAAAAAATATCTTCGAAAAGTTGAACATCGCTTCCTCAGACGCTCAACCCCAATTTAGCATGGAATATGACCCTATGATGGCAACATTCTAATTTTTTTAATTATATTTGTTTCATAAGTTTCTATTTTGAACTTTTGTATACCTCTGTGTATCGTTGTATTTTGACTCAACCAATATTATCGTTTTTGTCTCGCGTAACAGATTAAATGTTACATGAAAAATCATTTCCTGTGAATATGAAAATATGACTCGATTTCAGACTCTAGGTTACTTGTTGGATATTATTTAGAGTTTCGTTTCAAAACTGTGTATTTCATTTTGTTTCATGTGTAATCATATTCTTAAATCTTTCCAAAATCTGTACATGAATTTTGAACGACAACTTTCTATAATCAAAATACCAAGAAATGACTTCCTTTATGTATTATAAAAAAGTTACGCGTGATTTGTCATTCCCAAAAACTAAAACATTCTTAGGGCACTTTTTACCATTTCCCATTTTCAGAAAAAAGGCCCTTAGTAAATCGATCTCTCTTCTTGCCCCCACTGAAAATATGAAATTAACACCAAGTATTTTTTTCCAAAAACAAGACTTTAGTTTTATTTTGAAATGAAACTGAAAAAGTCTATTTAGAAAATTCTTCTTTTAGGCTGTATCCATTCTTAGTCTTTAGGTTTTAAACCTGATACTTTTTACCATGTCATATCGTCAATTTTTCGTCTCAATTTACTCAAAGTTGAAAGAGAAATAAGTTTCTTTTGTTATCGTAAATAGCAAAAAATTACAAAAAATATAATGAAGACGGTGGTTCTTGTTATGCGTTGATATACTTCTTTGTATTTAGATTCATAAAGTTAAAACTAAAACTGTTTAAATAAGGAAACTAACATGAACCCAGAGTACAATCAGAGTAAGTTTCATATCTGTCTTAGAATTGTAAAGGTCGACACATCTTATACTTTCGTACTATAAAACCTATGAGGCAAAACCCGCATTATTGTTAAAAATTAGTGTATTATGTTGTGTATAAATCCCTTCCCTGGTTTTTATTTCTGATACATACTCAATCTGATTGGTTTCGATTGATTGGCTTCACGCACCTTTTCAATGAAATCAAATTATGAGTGCCGTGACCACATAGCTGAGCTAAGTATGAAGCGTAATTAAGGGTCATTATATCGCTGTGTTGAGCCTTCTAAGAAAACCTTAAAAAATAATAAGGCAAAGTTGACCATCAATCAGTTTTAGAGTACAAGATTAACGTCAAGATAAAAAAATCATATTCAATGAGAAAAGAAGGGAAGTGAGAAAGCAGGTATGAAGTTACTGAAGCGCAGACAGTTTGTTAGTTTCTACTTAAATGCTAAGGTAGTTTTAATTAAGGAAGGATGATTGTGATTTTATACTTTTGTACGTGTTTGTTTTATATACGAATGATTGAGAAAATATTATGTATGCGTGCGTTTTTTTGTAGTTAATATGTGTATATTTGTGTGTGTAAGTGTCTGATAGATAGAAAACAATGTAAGTGTGAAATAAAAATATTAAATAAAAATGAAATAAAATTATAAAATTGTTTGATGACAAAAATAATTTAAAATGTCTTATTTCTTATATGAGTGCGTTGATTTTTCCAAGTTGTACTCTCCATTGCTTATGATAAAAATGCATATTATCTGGGAAGGACAGAGAGGAATTCATTTTTATTTAGTTTTATATCATACAAGTATAAATTGAAAACGTTCAGGCAAAACTGATTTTATTTTCCATGCTCCAGGCTGTTTTTTTACCATTTCAGAATATTAAAGACATTTACAAAAAAAATGTTTTGATATTTTGAAAAGCTGGCAGATTTTCTAAAAAAGCGAAAGGTTTTTTTTTCAATTATTTCCAAGAATCAGTAGAAGTAAAGATCTTACAACATAATTGAAGCAATAATCTCCTCTTCTAGCTTGATTGTGAGATTATATGGGAGTAGCATAAAATTATTTGCATTAATGCATTTTTCTTTAATCCCAGAGAAGTCTAAGTTTCATGGTTGATTACAATGGCAATGAGCATGAACTCAGGCTTCGTTTAAAAAATAAAAACGAGTAATAATAGCAAGTAGTAATTATAGCTTGCATTTATCTGCATTGTAGATCACTTCTGCAGATATCTCTCATTTTGTTGGTCACAGTCGATTTGTTTTTTTGTAAATTTCCCTTGTTTTGTTTCTATTTCATCCGCTGCATTTATTGTTTACTCATGTATGACTATGACATAACCTTTATCTTTTAAAGGTAGCACTTTTTCAGGTATAAATAAAAAAAAGTTCATTTCCGGAAAAAATGGGAAGCTAAAATAATTCTGAAATCAGTGAAATCTGTTTGAAATTATAGTGTACTCATTTTTCTAATAAAATTAATTTGAGATTCATGCATGGCAGATAAAGTGCATTCAATAAATTCTGTAAAATTCCACTACAGATGGATTGACATTAAAATTTTTGATAAGATGCTATAATGAAAAAAAATTATTAAATATTTGCTCTTTGGATTAGATTGCATTTGGAAATAAAATTTAATTTCATACTTAAAGCTTCTTACTGACCTTCGCAAAGCTTAGTTAGTTATAAGCAGTTATTATTATTGAATGGGAACTTGCATGAGAACGTGGTCGTGTGACTGAAAGAAGCAGTTTTGTAACTTGATATGAAGATTCGTATCAATCACAAAGAAATTAACGATGCAATTTAAGATGTAAATTTATCATCATTCACTTATAAATTTGGTCATAAAATATTTAATAGTTTGTCTTATCAAGGAGAATATGAAGAGGATAGTTACACCCAGTAGCCTTAACACTTATTTTTATTGAGGCTGTACTTTTAAAGATGTAATCTACTACTGTTATATTTATGTATTCTAGTAAGATTTAAATATAAACGAATTTAAATTAAATTTGAAAACAGAACGGGAGTCGGTGTAACCATCGCGTTAGTGGTTGTTCATTTGTTCATGAAAGAATTCAGATGATCTGATTAATGCAATGTTCGATATAGAGACAAGGCAAATTTTCATCAGAAGTTGACATCAATACATGTCAGTTTCTGAAGTCGTTGAGGATAAACAGGATATCTTAAATCAGACCACAGTACCCTAAATGCATTACTACGAAATAATATTAGTGTCACGAAGCTAATATACACATTATTCAAGTAGAACTTATTGTCAGCATGTCAGCGTCCATTAAAAAAAAATGTCACCATCTGAAGTAATTGTTTCCAATGTTGTTGGCCTTAGATGGTTAATTGATATTGCGAAGTATTTCGCGGAATTTGGACATTTAGTGCTCCAGCTTAATTGAACTACATACCTTTCCCACCTCACATATCCTAGTTTTGATTAAAAGCCTGATAGAGTTTTAAAATGATATGTACCCGGATATTGTGAAACGAATGCATGCATTGCAGAAAATGAAACTATAATGATACAATTACTGAGGTGATTGAAAGAACCCTTTGGTTGAATGGTTTGACTTTATGGGTGAAGATAGTTACTTGTACTCTTTCCCATAAAATCATAAACAACTTTACGTTTGAAGTACAAGCATTTACTAGTCTACGTGGCAATTCCTAAAATATTTTTATGGGTTTAATAGCATCAGTTCTCTAGAAACTGACGGTTATTGGAAGTTAACTATCAACTGCATACGTGGATGTACTTAACGTCGGGTCAATGTTCCAATCACTACCATTTAAAATCGGAAATTTATTCAGAATAAAGTACACTACATTGGTATCATATTGATGGCTGCATTGATCTACTAAACACGGAAGTCTTTATGGAAATTAAGCAAAGACCTCCTTCAGTGTCATGACTTGGTTTATGGATGACATTGCAACGATGTTTTTGTGAATACCTGAATACCGTAAAGTCGCGTTATAAGCCGCGCTAGTATATAAGCCGCATAAGGATGATTTTGGAAGTCCAAAAAATTAACGTTAATTAGCCGCCCTCTTT
>JAQGBU010001029.1:0-16015 GCA_034698605.1 Isotoma decorata
GGAGATGATGCATTCGAAACTGGAGATGATGCATTCGAAACTGGAGATGATGCATTCGAAACTGGAGATGATGCATTCGAAACTAGAGATGATGCATTCGAAACTGGAGATGATGCATTCGAAACTGGAGATGATGCATTCGAAACTGGAGATGATGCATTCGAAACTGGAGATGATGCATTAAAAACTGGAGATGATGTAGTAGAAGATCTGGTTTCGTTAGCAGAGGTTACCGTAGAATTTGGAGTATTTTGGTAGCACTGATTGTTTGCCGGATTGGACCCGTATCCAATTCCACAGTTAGATGGAATTATATAATAATCGCTTAGATCTTCAGTCTGTAGGCATAAGCCATGATTAAGGAAATCAATTTAGTAATAACATTTTACATTTGCTCACAATACTGAAAATTTCTCTAAATTGAAGGAAATTTACTGATATTTCTTTTGATATTCCGTCGAAGGGATTATTAGTCAAAGGCTGCACACCTTTCACACGTAAACGCTTTCCTATTAAGGAGGGATAGCCATTAATATGTTTGCACAATTTATTAATCGAATCCCATTCCATTCCAAGACCACATACTGGAGAGACCATTGAAATTTTGAGTCCATCATTCTGAAAGTAAAGCCAGATAACTTACAGTTACAGTATATATCTACTTCATTATTATTATTACGATACCATGTCCCATTATTAGCTTGTAAGAAATGAAACAATACAAATGCAATTATTAATAAGCTATAAAATTATCAATATACTAGGCTTTGAGGTAAAGATGTAGTAATCTGCGGAACAAATCCAAAAATAACTAAAAATTCACCAGCTTTATGTATCCAGATCCACACAGGGATAAATGACATGGTTAAAAATACGTTATTTGTAGCGGTTATTACACATAGTCATGTTTTAATTTTTTTTAATTGCATTGTGACAGTGTGAGTCTGATTTGTGCATTTAAATTTGCTGTGGTGTTTAATTTGATGACCTATATTGTATTGTTTTATGATCTTATTTTATATTGACTAAGAATATTATGTGTGTATTAATGGTAGATAGGAATACATACGGTATGGTATGAACTAGAAAGATTCATTAACAAAACTGATTTATTCAAACGCATTACATAATAATGTACCAATTTGAAATATTTAATTTTTAAAGTTATCGCGAAATGCCAAGCAATTGTTATATTCTATCTAAAAATGCAATACGAAGTTTAACATGCTATGAAATTACAAATCCTTTCCACCTTTCTCTATCTCATCAAGGAAGTAATTGATATCTGCTTCTGTAACTTCTGAACTTTGAATAACAATTCTGAAAAAGTTTTGATAACTTCGCAATGGTTGATAGGTACACATCATTGTTCCTTGTTTCATCATCCGCTCCTTGATCTTTGGGGCAACCTTTTTAGAATTACACCAAAAATCGAATTAATTTACTTTGTCCTGCATAAATATGTGTATATATGTCTGTTATCTGTCTGTTATCAATCAAATATTTTCTTCATAGTACCTTATGAATTTTCTCCCAGAATTCTGCAGTTTCTTCCATACCTTGAAGTGAAGGTGGGATATACCAAAATGTTACATTAGTACATTCTGGTTCTTCCATCAACAGTTTAAATGCCGGACTCCGTCGACGCAATTCTTCAACACAATACTTTGCAAGGCTGAAAATATGATCAATATGGGCCTCAAAGCCATTTTTCCCCTATGGAGAAAAATTAATACGCTTTTAATTGTCATTTTATCACTAAAAAAATGTTTTTAGCAAAAAAAATGTCTACAACAATTTAACATGAACTGAGAAGGAAATTTCACCAAAGGTAAAATTACAAACGGCTTTAATTTTCTATACAAACCTTTGCCTTCCACATAAGCCAAAACTTTAACACATCCGCTCGTCGACCGCACTGTATATGCTTATCTCCTGTGTCATAAGCAGCTTCATAGAACTTATCTTGCTGGAACAGATAAGTTGCCCTTGTTGCATGAGCTTCCGTTGCAATGTTTCCATCCTTCAGTAAAAAAGTTGAACACTGTTGAGGGGCACACAAAAGCTTGTGAGGGTTCCAAGTTACAGAATCAGCTCTGTAAATAAATTAAATGGGTTAATTTATAGCTTCAACATTTAATTAAATTTTATTAAAAATAACGATAGTTTTTATATTCAAGTTGCTCACTTTTCAATTCCTTTCATTAACTGTCTATGCGTATCTGACATCAGAACACCTCCTCCCCACCTATCATATTAAAAGAACCCTATGTAATTAAACAAGCTGTGTGTGCTAAATCGAATTAAAATAAATTATAGAAAAACTAACGCTCCATCCACATGAAACCACAAGCCATATTTCTTGCAAATTTCAGCTATTTCCTCAATAGGATCGAATGATCCTAAAACAGTTGTACCTATAGGCCACAAAAAATTGATATGATTAAAAATAACCACTAAGCTTTTTAAGGTCATGAAGTCATAAAAATAAATTTTACCAGCAGTAGCAGAAACTAAAAAGGGGTCGTTCCCTTTTTCTATCGTATTTTCTATTTCTTTTACTAATTCCTTCATATCCATCTTCCCAAGTGCATCTACTTTCACACCGACTACATTTTGCAGTCCAATTCCTATAGTAAAATTGATTCATTGTCATATTTGCATTTATAGTTAGAAGTAACTCAGAAAACAACTGTTACACTGTTAAGGAGTCATACCTTGGAAAGATGCTAACTTTTTAAATGAATAATGAGCATCTTCGGATACAAACATGACCATCGGCTTTACACCAGAGAGACCTCGCTCCTGAAATTTAAAGTAGTAAAAAATTAATTAAATACTAATAAAAGCAATTGATCCGATCTTTGGATTTTTTGCACTACCTTAATTTCGGGCCTTTTCTTATACCGAGCTACTGAAATAGCATACCCATTTGCTATTGAACCACCAGGACAAAACAAGCCATCACCTTGATTTTTCGGAAATCCAACTATGTTTCTCATTCTTTCGCAAACCTCAAGTTCCATTAAGGTGAACACAGGAGCAACTTCGTACGTATAAACGGATCCATTCAACGCAGAGGCAACCCATTCAGCACAAACTCCATAGGGGTCAAGACTATGTTTCAAATTCAAATATTTTATGAGTGGGTAATTTATTCTAAATATTCATTATTTCCTGAGTCTTAAATTTTTTTAAAACCAACCCGGAATAAAGCTGATTGATGAAATACGGATGGCCAGTTTTCACACTGTATTTAATTACTTCTTGAATCAATTCTACTAAATCGTCATGAGATTTTACAGGCTCTTTTCCAAGCTTCAAGTGTAGAGTTTTCCAAAGGTCCTGTGGGTGCTTAAACCTGACTACTGGTTGATCTCTTTGAATTCCGTCAAATATCCCTTCTTTCAAAATAACTTCAAACACATCCCTAAAAAACTTTTCGTGTACTTCTCTTTCAGGGTAGGTTTTAAAGAATTTCGGATTATCTTTCAGTTCTGCCATTTTGATTAAAATACCACTACTAGCTCAGGTTTGGGACTGGATCCGTCGAATGATGCTTCATGCAAGGATTTGCAATGAAATTAAAATAGTGTTTCGATTGAGCTTATAAACCTCAGTCTGTAATAAGACAAGTTGGTCAAATCTAATTAAGGAGTGTTATTGTAATTATTTTTCATAGAAGAAAATTGATTAGGTTTTCCTGGATGACATAATGGTACGGATGTTGTGGCAATTGAAGTAGAATGCTTTGCCATTCGTCATGGAATTACTGTTCTGTAGAACTAACTGAAAAATTATGAGTATAAAAGAAGTGTAAGGAAAAACTCAGGTTAAAAATAACAGTTTTATACTGTTGTTTACCCATTAATATTTCATAAAATTGATAGCAAATTATGCTGTTTATGCATGAATTGTTTCCTAAAAATAATGAATAATCTTCAAAAGTCAATAGACATCATAATTTTACAAACAATAAAAGCCTAAAGTGATTTATTTTATTAAATAAATAAATTTAGATAGTAATTTATGCATAAAAGTAATATAACTTGGTGCAAGATGAATTATATTATAAGCACTTTGTACCCTTCCCTTATCCATTGGTATTTGCAACTCTTAAAAGAAGGTTTTCGTTAGTAGCATCAACACAAGTCGGCTTGTGATCAATTACAGTACAAAAAGTGTACTCGTTTCTGGAACACTTTGAATGGCATGGGTCACCACATTGTCCATGAAGACATGCCATGTTAGAGGGACAGTCATGGTCCTTGAAACATTTTGGAGTACATGCAGGTGGTATTCCGTTATATCCTGGAAGACAATGGCAAACGGCCCGATTTCTACTCACATGACAAGATGCCATCGTACCACCTAAAATAATATGGATAAATCATGAATAATATGGATACAAGCAAATCCAGGTAATAATGTTTAGTTTTTAGTTGAATTACTTACAAGGGGACGGGTTGCAAGGGCTCATTCTCCGTTTGTTCACTAAACTGTAAGGACCTGCACCATAGAATGTACATTATAAGCTATTTCATCAAAGAAGACTCAATCATATTAGACATTTGCTTTTTATTGCCACACCCACCTGCATGACCGCTGGAAGCTGTACTATTCATTTCTTCAGCAGTAAAGCATCTTTTCCAAGGTTGACCAACATTAGGACACCAGCATGTTGCCCTGTGTCTCTTAGCCTCGCACTTTGCCCCGGTATGAACAGCACAGACATGGTTACAAGGGTTGACACAAAAGCCATGAAGTCCGCAACTCATGTCATCAGGACAATCTGCATCCGTATCGCACTCATCTCCTTCAACTGAGGTCAATGTCAAAGTTTAGTTAATTTTAAGCAAGCTTAATTTCATTACAATTGATGGTGTTAATAAATGTGACTCGACTGGTTTCACGGAATCTTACATGGTGGACGTGGGGGCAGTTTGACACACCAGTAGTATGGGTCACCTAAGAATGAATAAGTTGACTTGATTAATTATTAGTGTATAAAATGCGTCATCAATGTAGACAGATAATTATTTTTTTACCAGAGAAGCCAGGAGGACAAAAGCAGGATGGAGTACGGTTTTTAACTGTAATCAGAATTAATTAGCTTATTTAAGAGTAATCTTCTTAGTCTGGGGCATTCTAAATAATTAATTTTGATTAACTTACTTATGCATTCTGCCGCATTACCACAAGTGCCCATGCAAGGAGATTGACATTTTGTGTTTATGCAACTCTCCGAGTCTCCACATTGTGTGTCATTATAACAACTTGTGAGATTTGCAGGAGTTTTAACCTTGACACAGTCAGTGACCCCGTCACCTTCATACCCTTTCAAACATTTGCATTGGGGTTCCCCTTCTTCAACTACGCAAACAGCATTACTTGCACAATGAATCGTTGTACATGCATGGACACATCGACCATTTAGACATGTTTGGTCACTTTTTCCACATTCGTATGCGCTAACACATGCTTTGCAATTGGGAGGATTGCCTACATATCCTGGCAAGCATCGACAAACTGGACCAACTGTTGATTCAATGCATTGGGAATTTTGACCGCAAACTCTTATCGGATCTCGACCGCAGTACGAACCTAATAATTCCAGCCAACATGTCATATAAGCAAATTATCCTTGAACATTTATTTTTTAAGAAAAGGCATACTAAACCTAAATCGAAATGAAATCTACCTGAATTCAAAAGACAATTTCCATCATCTGCTGGATACGTATTGATTTCGCAATTGCATCTCGGCTTGTGTTCCACAACTTCACATTTCTTCCACAATCCTTTGCAATAACCAACGCATGGGTCACGGCAATATCCGTTAATACAAGCTTCAGTGGGTTGGCAATCCACATCAAGATTACATCTTGCTGCGATTTCATCTGTTGGATATTTTGTATATAAAAATAAACCTTTAGCTTGCAATAGGCTAGAAATATTTCTAATATTTATACTACACCTAACCTTCTACTACAGCAGCACAAGCGTCAAAAGGTGACCCTGTGTATCCAGGAACGCAAATGCATGTTGCATGATGACGTACAACCCAACATTTTGCATTTGCTCCACATCTAACACCTTCACAGGGATCTTTGCAGTTATTGTTTTTGCATGCAAGATCCGTTGGGCATTGGTCGTTGTCGCTACAGTATGAAGCTAGTAAATTAAAAATATACCAATATTTATTGGCCATATGGGTCATAAAAAATTACAATACTACTTCACATGGGCCAACTTCAAGCTATTTACGTTTACGTTTACGCTTGACGATGAGAGCATGATTGATATTCAGTTTTAAAGATGTTTTCAATAACAATAGTAAAAAACAGTATTACTCAAGGCATAAAAGCAAAAACGCCCATGTTAAAAGTCAAAGTCAATCAATTTCAATCAAGATAAAAATATCTTTTACTATAGAGAATAAGGAAAAATTTCACAATACCTTTGCATTGAAAGAATGGATCTCCATTAAATCCTTTCAAACAACGACAAACAGGGAAGTGATTAACTACTTTGCACTGAAATATTCATCATAAAAACGGGAAATTATCATGTGAATCTAACCAGGATTCGATTATACCGTTTGAAATAGTAGGATTTGTAACATTTAAAAAATATTATTCCTTACGGATGCGCCAACGCCACAAATCCCTTGACAAGGGTCTTTACATAATCCTCTAAAATGTTAATTAAAATTAGCATTCCTCATTATTCATTATTTTTACGAAATCCATCATAAATTCAATAAAATCTAATCATACTTGACACATGCAAATTGAGATGGACAATCAGCATTATGAGCACAAGACAATGGTCGACATTTAGGTGGAGCCCCTATGTGATGGGGCATACAAGCACAGAGTACAGTTTGTTGAGCCGTTCCATTTCCAGGATTGAATCCTGGGTCTGGACGTGTTTGCCATCGCTTCAATGCTCTGGAGACAGTTTGACTCCAGTCGAATGGTGGTGTTGAATCTTCACTACGTCTTTTGAGATTATCTACTTGGAGACATTGACTGAAGGGCCCACAAACTCCAGGGTCTTCACATGGTGGTGCTGATAAATCAGAGAATAATAATTTTGTACAAGTGTCAGTAAATAGTCAACCCTTCCACTTGTTTAACTCGTATCTAGTTCTACAACACGTAGTTTCACCTTACCTCTTCCAGCATTTACGTTAGCGAGAAACCCTACTAATAGTAAACCTATACTAAATATCAAACAATTAGTCATTATGACACCTCTTAGATCTAGGTATTAATGATTGGGTCAAATAAATTCTAATGTAGGAGGATGATCAAGGTTAGAATACTAACCCCGTCCCTCATGAAATTATAAAGGGGACACACAATTGACAGGAAGGAGCAGACAGAAGAAACTTTTCTGTAAATAAATATTTCTAATATTTTTAACAAGGTTTTATTATAACAAGAGCAGTGGCTTGACCACTTTCTGTAAGTGTTAATTTTCTTATAAAATTTGCAGTAAGCTATTAGATCTTCAGGTGGAATTTTTTTTATTCAGTTCATCTTCTTCTTAAAGATAAGAAATTCATACACGCATTTTGTTCAATTGAAGCCAAATTTCATACTACGAATTATATAAGAAGTGAAGAATATACAAACTATTGTACCATGTACAAAGAAGATCGTATTTGATTCAATGCATTGAAGCCATATATATTGTACCTTTGTATCTAAAGATCTTTTGGTCACTGTCTTGCCCACAAATGGGTTCCGTGCTTAAAACTTGCCCAACATGTTTTTAATACTTTGATGTTATTGAACTTGAAGATGTAACAATCTTCTTTCACCATCAATTCAAGTCTACTACTCTCTGGTTTTGATGTTTTACTTTATACAGAATTACAAAATATTACTGTATAGCAAGTTCAAACACAGTATTAAATGTAATACACATTTTACTCTACAGGGGTTAGGATTCTGTATTTTAAATATGATTAACAGTCTCGTAAAATAATAAGGATTGTAGGTACTGACCAATTTGATGTGCACTTAATGTTTAGCAAAATTATTTAGTTCATAGGTGGGTGGGTGTAATTGCTTGTTTGTTACCGTTGAAGATGACGTGACATTTATGATCTTATAGGGCATAGGACAATAGGTTGCTATTGCCTTATGAGCTCGTGTACACTCTTCTATTTAGAAGTATGCATAATTGATCATTATGGGATTAAATCATCATGTCTCGACTCAAGAACTCATACTGATGAATCATAATAGATCAAATCTTAAGTACCTATACACTTCCAACTTTAGCCTTTACTTATGCATGGGTTTGTTGTTGTAGGAGTAAAATAAGATCAATAACCCTCTCTACAATTGGTAAGTAGTACTCAAGTTCTTCGTATTTGACAATGAATATTGCTAAGTCAAGCAAGTCGTACACTGTAGAATGATGATGGTTTTAATGTTAATGTTAAGGTATTATGTTAATTCTTCTTGCGGTGCGAGTGATTTAGAGAAATCAATACAAATGATCAATATGTAATGTCATTAAATAAAACCGTTGTGGATTGTCAATTGATTTCCTGATGTATGATGGTCAACTTCGATTATTTTATCACCTATAGTAATCTTTGCTTTCGGGTTGATTTACGATCTTTGTAAGATTAGCATGAGTGTTCATGTGGTTTAACAACTTACATGTGATTGTGGTAGTCCCTTCTGAATTTTGCAATACCGGACTGTATTTTTCAACAATGAATGCGTTAAATATGCTTAACTGTGGGGGTTTTTTTCATGTTTACGACAATAAGGTACGTTGAAGTCAACAAAACCATGAACAACATAAAAGGATTTGGTGGGCAGGAATGGGACATTACTCTCTGATGAAACATTCATTGCAAGCTAAAATCCTTGAACGTTTTCTGAATTTGTATTTGGCTTGGGGAAGGTAAAGATTAAAATTAGAAAGAGCTCTTCAAATTGTATTGTGTTAATTTTTGTTAATTAATTAGACATTGGAAGATGCGTATAGCGATTTTTGGAGTCATACTGGGACTTGCAGTGGGCATTTCAGGACTTCCATCTGGGTTATCAGGTAATTAGTGATTAATTTAAAATGGCTTTTGGTGTTTTTCTACATAGTGTGATTTGCTATGATATGATAGATTTTAGATTAAATTAAAAAGGTAGTTGGTAATAGAAGGTTTTGATTCCTCCAGATGTATGTGCAGTTTCACCATGTGGACGAGGAGCAACCTGTCAAATTGCATCCAACATTGTTAGTTGCAATTGTCCAGAAGGGTTTACTGGGGATCCGTTCGTAGAGTGTACAAGTTCCAGAATGCAAGGTAGGTACCAAATATACATTTATATTAGTGTAAACGATTTTATTATGCCCGGCCTATCCTGTCACAAAAAGCAAACTTTAATTAAAAACTTGGCCCAATATCTTCTAGTATTGAAGTCATAATTGTAAAAGTGCCCAAAACCATCAAATCAACATTTTCTTTTATTCGTCTAATTTCAGAGCAACCTCATTCCCATTCAGAAACCCAAGTAACTACATCTTTCCCTATGAGACCAACAGTTCCAGTTGTGCAAAACGTAGGTTCTACAGCCGAAGCTATAAGCTCCAGCACTGCCAGTAGGTTTCCAAGTTCCGGACAGACAAGCACCACCGGTTTTACGACTGACTATCAGATAAGCACTGACGATTTTAGTAGACTTCCAATCAGAGGGTCAGAGTCAACACCCGGGATCGGAGTAACTGTACCTCATTCTTCAATCACTTCAACCTCTTCATCAATGCCCTCAGCAACTTATAACCAATATCATCATCCAAGCGTTAAACCTATGACACATGGATCTTCACCTGGTAGTATGATGGGACAACATTATCAAACTCACAATGAGGCAAGGCCCCCGATGGTAGCGTCAGTGGCAAATGAATACCCAATTCCGCACTATAACCAAAATCACGGTTCCCAACAAAGACCTCATCTAGATGCTACTAATGCTCCTGTCTCCCATAATAATTACAACCAGAATCAACATAACCAAGCTGTTGAATCATCCATGAACAACGTTGTTAGTGACCCAATGGGGAAATATAGTCATTGTAGAACCATTAATGGTATCATCGTGTGTGCAGACAATTCAGGTAAGTATTCGTCATAAGAACTAAAATATTTCTATTTCAAAAGAAACATATAATTCATTCTGTAATAGGAGTGAAGTCAACAAATGAGTGAATTGATATAAAAATGTAATGGTTTTTCATTCTAGTGGATGACACATTTGCAGATTCTGCTGGGGGAAATTTTGGTAATCATCTAGCACATGCAGGCAATAAAAACAATGACTACCATCAGTCATCTAATTCTAATAGCCAAGGGTTTCAGGGAAGTAATCAACCACTGAAAAATTATTTTGACAGAAATCAACCAACCCAACAACACAACATTCCTTCTTATCACCATTCATCAACATCACATAGTGGTCACTCCCAATTAAACCACAAAACCATTGGAAATCCACAAACTGAGCAGCCTTATAGAGAAAATAATGATAAATTGAACTCCGATAGTACAGACTTCTGTAAATCAATGTGTGGCATTAATTCAGTGTGCCGACTTGTTCTTGGACGACCAGTTTGTGGATGTCCAGAAGGCCATACTGGTGATCCATCTGTGCGATGTGATAAAATTGAGAATTCCAATAATGCTGGCAATGGTTCTGGCTCAGATTGTCAAAGACATACAGATTGTGCAAAGAGTCAAGTTTGCTTAAAAACTCAATGTGTTGACCCTTGCGATAAAAATGAGTCTTCTTTACAAAATGAAAACTCTCATAATGGAAATATGTGTGGTCCAAATGCTAAATGTATGGTTATTGAACACACTCCTTTATGTGGTTGTTCAGAAGGATTTTATGGAAATCCGTATGTAGCGTGTGTAGCTTGAATTTGGGAAATAAAATAAAAAAAGGTGCTTGGTACGAATTGTGTATTATTCTCGCATGTGTCATCATCTCATCATGAGCAATTATTCTGGATTTTAAATCAGAATTACACACACTTCAATGCAAATCTGTATAATTACTACATATTACTACTATATCATGCTGACGATGTTGATTTCAGAATTATTAAGAAAACTTTCAACCTGAGTGATTCCTTCAAAGCTTTATAAGTAGGATATTTCTTTTCTGATTTCCACCCATCGACACAGCAAAACTCCATACGTTTGATTCATAAATGAAATTAATTTCTAATTGACAATAAACTACTGAAGACCAATTAAGAAACGCTTTGGGTTAAGCTGCTTTCTAAAATTGTCTACTTAAACCTAAAGGCGATATTTGAATGTTCATTAATATCCAGAAAACTTTGTTTCAATAAAACTTGTAAAAATTGGATCATTTAGTAAAAGAAAGTAGAGTAAAAATGGATAACGTAAACTCACGGGAATGTTTTAAAAGCTCAGAGGAAATGCATAAAATTAATGAATTTTCCGAGCTTTTAAAATAAGTTACAACCCAGGCCAAACAGTTTGTATTGATAATCCACAAATACTTGTTTGAATTTCATATTATGGAAAGGGGCTCAGAATGAAGATTTACATTTAACCTATACTGAAGCGTGATTTCATACTAGGGTATCTTCCTTTGTATGCTCTTGCTTTTACGTTGTGTTATAATTATTAAGAATGTCAGTAAAATGAGGACATTAACTATAAGCCCGTAAAATATTATTTCAATATTTTAAATATTCACCACTTTTATTCAGTCAATCTCTCGGTTTAAATTAGTTCAAATTAATTAATCAGTTACGTTTACGGCTAAAATAAAAATATAAGAGAATATTAGTCCGTCATCCTGTTAAAATCGGTAATATCGGTAAAAATTGAAAATTCCATCACATTCTTCCAAACATCGTGTCCTTTTTCAAAGGTTCATCATCAACGCGACTTTTAACTCCTTGTTCAAGAGGATAGTTGGATATTCCCCGACGGAAATATCCAAAAGCATTTGTTAAAATATGCTTTGATATCCCTCCTGTTCTTTCTTCAGCTGCACTGTCTCCTAAATCAGGATTAACTTCGACCAAGTCCATCGAAACCATATTTCCAGCACGGTTTACTTCTTCCATTATAGTAACTCCTTCTCTAACGCTCAAACCCCCAGACACTGAAAACAAAGCAAATACATTGTTATAAACCTTAAATAATTAGATATAACGGTAGACTTTGTACTTAAAGTAAATAAGTTTACCTGGAGTTCCCGTATTACTAACTTCCAAATCATCCAGAGCATCAATGTCGAAACTGACATGCAGGGGCCGTTTATTGAAGCTGGGGCTAATCGAATCCAATGCTCTTTTGACTACTTCCAAAATACCCAACTGATCTACATCATGCATGCTGAATGCTGTGATTCCCAACTTTTTGATAATTTCTCTAAAAAAAATCGTTTTTATTATGAACTTCAAATGCTCGATCATAAATCCATGAACAAATCAATTTTTCAAAATAGGAAAATTCCTTTACCGTTCACCGTCGTCAACAGAACGGAGGCCAATATACGCCACATTTGATGCTGAAATCCTGCATGAGTTTCAATAGTTAATTAGTTAACAACAACAAATACAATACTTGCGAGAAAATGTAATCTTCATGTATCTAATCAACTATACATTTCTAATATTCGTAGAAAACAAACAATAAAAATAATTATATCGTATTTACCTTGGGGTCACCCAGGAAAATTCGGGAATCGGTGGCATAAAACTTTGAAGTTCCTTTACCACAAACGCTAAAGGCATACCATGCATATTTCCACTTGTGGTTGTATCTGCTGTATTTATATCGCTGTGAGCATCCACCCACAATACAGCGAGATCATTATAAACCTCGGAAGCTCCATGGACGGTACCAAGTCCAATTGAATGGTCACCACCAAGGGTCAGACAAATTCGGCCTTCGTCTTTCAATATTTTCTTGGTGTTAAGGGAAATCTATGTCCAGAAATGAAATGAGTCACGAAGTAAATAAAGTTGTACGAAACACAGTCGAAAGCTTAAGGCTTAAGGAGAATTCACAGATATGAAACAGTTTGGATTTTAACATTTTAAACATCCCTATGCTTCTCATAGTCTACAGAACAATAGTTTCGTATGTAAACTGTTTGCTGCATTGATTATTGTGTAAAAAGGTTTTGTATGATATGTAAAACTGACGGTATACTTAAAACGCAGTTAAACCTCATATCAAAGATTCTGTGGTTTCTCATAACCATAATTCATGAATGGAAATATCACGTATTTCAAAAACATTACAAAAATCCTTAACTTACCAGACGGTTAGCTGCTGCAACTTCTTTCAAATTTTTTAACTTTGTTCCGACCGATTCACCCCGTGACCTCGAAGGTAGATTGAACTCAATATCTCCATAGTCCTTAACGTCGTGTCCAACTTAACATACAATAAAAACATTCCAGTATGTACATTAAATTAGAAAAATGGCATTGTGAACTCAAATTAATACCCTTTATGCAAAGAACCAGACTACAGGCATTTTGTAATTGGAGACAATCTGACATGGTCTTGTACTCCAATAAAGCTTAAAGCTTGATTAAAGTTTTGTAACCTGAAGCAGTTTGTAAAAATATTAAAACCAAAATGCTTACTTTCTCGGAGGACGTTCATAAATCCGGAGTTTCGAATGACTGCTGGTCCTTTCTCAACACCAGGTTTGGGCTACACGTAAAGAACGTAATGAAAAGCCTTATTAGAATTTATATGACACCGAGGTTGATTAATTTTTTGAACATTAATTTGATTGCCATATACGAATGACTACAAATTTGTCAAGTTATTGGGCCTCTGGTGCTTAGAGAATTCACTTTGTTTTTATCGTAACACTAAATCTGTCTAAAAATCTGCTCTGGTATAGGCCGCACCATAATAATTATAAAAAGGCACTCATTAATTTTAAAATGAGTGTGATATAAAATTTTAAGGCATAATACTTTTAGCTAACTATCAATACTACATTTTTAAAATTAAATTGCCGAAAAAATTAACTTACTTGTCCGCGATCAAATGGTGCTCCTTGTACTCCGATTTTCAGCCTCTTTTGAATATGAACTGGAAAAGGCTCAACCTCATTTTTATTATGGTAAGGGTGTTTGAAAACACAAGTGGTGGCTGAAAAATTTCGAGAGACAACAGAACTTTGGGAAAATGGTAATGAAATTTTATTTTGATTAGTCTTCAAAATTTTGAAGAAAGAAAGGGTGAAATCAAAGACTCGACAACCGTAGTGAGAAATCATCTTGATAGTTTCGTCTCGAATGTCAAAGAACGAATATTACATTTTGGCCACGTTTCAGATTGCTTAAATGGACAATAATAACATTAACGTATATTTAATCTTTAAAGTATGTATAATTTCTTCATACATATCTTAACTAAGGCAAGTCCATCTCATGTGAGTAATTATAAAGGCCTACTTATCTTAATAGGTTGCACGTTAAAGTAAATGTCAAAGGTTTCGAGACTGATAAATGCATTCATCGATTTAGCCTATTTCATACTAACCTTTTACATGAGATTTATATCATGTTAATAACTACATGTTTACCAATCAAGTCATAGAATAGTACGATAAAGATCCACAGTTTCCAGGATTTTCCGTTTATTTGATGTATGACTCATATTTCACTATACATTTCTTAAATTAGTATTGACATTAAATATCCTTTAATAATAATAATAATAATAATAATAGCTTTATTGTCCAATAGTTACTGATAGGAAATTCCCCTACTGATTTCCATTTAATGACTCTAAAGTACATTTTCGTTAGAGAAAAAGTTGTACAACAGAAAATAGTCCGTAAACATAAAATATATGGTAAATTTGGTAGCTGTATGAAATATACTTCAGTTTATTTTCTGCATAGTTTTGAAAAATTTGGAATTACTAAGCCAGTATTAAAATAAAATAATCCTAAAAGGAAACCCTTCCTAGGTGAGAAACTTACTTAAAAGACCAAAACAAGGATTATTTTTTGGCGAATATACAAACACCGTTTAGTTTACTGAAAACAGTATTAGCCTCACCGCCGCCAAGAAATGTGGTAACAAATTATTAGCCTGAGTTTTAGTTAATTTACTTCAATAAGCAAAATACATTTAATTGTTTGAATTAAATCGTTAACATAACATGAACTTGGATGATTGCGATTTTAAGAACTAAAGCAAAATGGAAAAAATTTATGAACTTTTATGCATAGCAAAATTCGTTATGAAAATTATATTTTTGACCCAAACCTAGGGGTATTTGATCATTTAATTTGTCTATCCGTCTGTCTGACGATACTAAATAACGCTTTAACCGATTTGAATGAAATTTTGACCGTATGAGTATGTTACCAAGATGGACAATGTAGGTCAAGTGGTTGACCCATGGGAACGTAAACCCCTCCCCCACCGATAATTTAAGTTTATGTCCTTGTTTGAAGATCATAGAAAGCTTAAATTTAATATGGGGGTTAGTAAATTCGATTTTTCCATAATCTAGCGGACGTTACCGAAAGACCCCCTCCCCCTTGTTTTTGAAATTCAATGATGAAAGCTGAAATTTAGCACGGGTGCTATAAATACATTTGGTACATGAAATTCGAAGCCAACTTTCGGAAAACTACCTGGCTAGAGCCTAAATCAAGTGGCATAGGAAAGTTTTAGATATTTAAATCATAAAGGAATTAGTGATTGACTAAGAAAAGAGTAATTTAAATTACATAGATTCATGTATTCTTTACTAAATTCATTCCCATTTCTACCGGAATTTAGCGTCATATTCAAAGCGTCAAATTTAACGGGCCTCAAGTTATATTTTAAAAAATAGCCTCGTCGAGGGTTCTCAGTTAAGATTTACGATAATATCAAATGCCCACATTTTTGGCGGCGGTGAGGCTAATACTGTTTTCAGTAAACTAAACGGTGTTTGTATATTCGCCAAAAAATAA
>JAQGBU010001030.1:0-16012 GCA_034698605.1 Isotoma decorata
TTGTTGGTAAAAATATTTTAATTATTGTTTATTCATTTTCCTCATCCTTTTAAAATTTTTATTTAAAATACAATCGCTCTGCTTGAGCTTTTCAGTCTTGGGGATCTAATGTCCACGGGATCTAAGGTGCGGGATCTAAGGTGCGGGATCTAAGGTGGGGGATCTAATGTCCTAGAATCAACCACACATGCAGATTACATACTCATTTAATAACCTCGTGGCCACCCTCAAAGTCTTTAGCACTTATTGACTACTTCGCCAGAAAGGCTCAGTTTTTGTCAAATCCTCATCCAGTTCTATGTAATTTGATAGTGTTTTATTTATTATTTTATTTGTTTTATTTGTTGACTTACTTATTTTAATTTAAAAGTGTTTAAGAAGACATGCCCATTTTTGTTTTCTATTTCCTTGTGCAGCTAGGGCAACTAGGGCTGATGGCATTTTAGTGTATTTTGTTTGTAGATGAACCCGGATGCTTTAGGCTAGCCTTAGGAGGAGTGTGAGTTAAATGTGAATTCTGGTATACTGATGATTTGAATTATTCTTCATTGTTCAACTTGAATATGAATGAGTGTTTCCAGTTTATGATAAAATTATTTCCACACTACTCATCCACCTATGTTATTTTTAGTTGTTGCTGGCAATGAGTTTTCTTTTCTGTAGATGTAAAAGTAATGAATTATTTGGTCTTTAGCGGTGACGTGAGATACTTCACTTCCGATAATTAGTTAGATAAATTAAAATTCTAGAAAGTTGTTGGCAACACAAAGAAGATTACCTTACCTTAAAGGCCTTTTACTAATAAAATTCGTTTAATTATTTTTAATTTTTCAATATTTTAAATTTAAGTAATATTTTACATTCCATCTAAAATTATTGGTTGTATTGTATTATCTAAAGGATTTATTTACTGAAAAAGATAAGTAGTGTTGTGCTTGTGGTCACATTTTGTGAAAACATGAGTCGCAGGGGTTCGTCGTTCACAGTTACCGGTGGGAGGGGCAGTGGACGTGGCAGTGTTCCACCCAAACAGTCGCAGGTAATTTTGTTTAAAACCTAAAAAACTATTTGTTAATCATAAAAAAGAAGTTCAAAGCAAAGAAGGCTGGGGTTTTGATTTGTTGACCTATAACCCCATTGTGCAATCTAAAACGGTTGGCTACACCGAGCTGAATATGATAAATTAGGTTAGGGACTGGTTCTAGTTTGTACAAAGCAATAATCGTCATTTTCAGACCAACTGCAACGTCGTGAGTGAAAGGATGCCTAAAGCGCCCTTTGACCCTTTCCCCCTAGCGTGAAGTAATTTATGAACAGCTACAGCTCCTCGTCTGTCATTACTTAAATGTTACATAGCAAAAATTAAAATTCCAGAAATTCTAAGAATAGTCAATGTGTTCTTTAAATCAAGACATTTAATAAATTCCCAACTTGTCAGGTTACTCTAACCCTATTTATAATTTTAATCTTTTGTAGCCATATTCGTCCCAGCTCCCCATTGCCGTAACCCAAAGGGAAGAAGGAAAAACCAAGTGGTTCATGGAAAAGAGGGTTTTACATCCATCCACGGACACGGGAAATGTTACATTTTCTCAAGAAATACCTTCAATTGAATCTCTAAGGTCGTGTTTGGATTTGAACGGAGTTGATAATGACGAAGCGTGGGATACTTGGTACGCATTTCGTTTCTTTCATCCGACAAATCCAGTGATATTTCCTGGAGTTTGTTTAGATCTCACACTAGATGTTTCAACGACTCCGTCACAGATGCAAATGGTGTGGGAAGCGATGGTAAATCAAAAATGAATAATAAAATATACAGCCTTCTTTGTTATAGCCTTTTATTAATTTTCAGCCATCCAACTTTAATTTTTCTTTCAGATTAAAAGGGTACTAGAGCCAGATTATAATTTAGCGTTATGGATTGATTGCATAAAAGAGTTAAGCGTCCGGAAACCGAAACAGAATGTTGTAAGCGAAGGGAAGCAGCTTACTCAAGAAGGGTTTAAAATACGTATCAAGACAACTCTAACTGAAAGTAAATATGGCCGTCTTGAAATTAATGTGAAGTAAGTTGAGATAAGGGCTGTAGCTAATTATCTATTGTTTGAAATCTTACCATTTGCAGTTTTGAGAACGCTGACGTTGTAACGTTTTTAATTTTCAGCGACTTTCTTGCTCTTTCTTTCGATCAGCATGGGATGGTTTTTCCCCGCAACAGTTTTCATCATGAATTCAAGAGAGACCTTACAATATTATGGTAAAATTAATTTTGTTTGTTGAAGTTTTGTTTTTGCTTCAGATTACCATAATCGGAAATACTTATTGTAGTTCATAGTTAGATTTAGCATGTGTTTATGGTAGGGCTTAGAAGCTCATTAAACAAAATAAAATAATAGGTAAATGAGTCGTTGTTCGTATTTATGTTGTATCAGGAATGTTAAGAATCGGATGGTCCTCTAATATGCAGATTAGGGTGGGGAAATGTAAGGGATTTCTGTCAGTCTGTCATATCGCTGTAAGATGTCATTAATCTGGGCCAGTAGTGGACGGTCGTATGTGAAGTATCGAAGACAAACGATACACTTGCTGACGTTTTTTACGGGTTTGACTATCTCCCTAATAAATGATATTAATTGGAACGAATATCTGAATTCAGTTTAATTTAAGGGATTTAATTTTTGAAGCACAAGTTGTATTTAAAAGGTGCTCAGATTTTTACATGAAAACCGGTATTTTAAACGTCTAAATTTAACCTTTGGTTTTTTACTTTTGAAAACTGGTGATTTTTAGATGATTGTTTTCAAGCTACTCAATATTTTTATTACTGAACAAATGAAAAGAAAGTAGGGTGCTTGTAAGAATGAAGTTTAACAAAAATTGTTTACATTTATTATGTGAGTACAATAAATGGTTTGTTGAATAACTGAAGAATAATTTTAAAATTTTTACTAAACACATCACGAATAGTTTATTTAAGCTTTGGGCTGAGAGCTTAGCTTATTTAACATTGCTTGGTTTCCTAAGTTGGATAAGTCAGAGAAATGAGTTTACGGGAGAAAACTACACTATAGTTCTTGCATCCCACATGGAAAATGAGGATATAGTCACTTTTACATTACAGAAACCCCGCCCCCTTCATAGAGTGAGCGGTTATTCGATTAGACATAGGGGCACTATGAGACTCATAAGTGACTACCTCCACATTTTCAGTTTGGGCTGCAAGGACTATACTGCCTAACAATCAATGTGACGTCACTCGAACTCACAAGTTGAGCATTCTGATTGTTGCTTTCTTTATCGTTTAGATCACAGAGCTATACCGATAAAACCGTACCTCTATGTATCCCATCTCGATGAATAACTTCATATCAATTTTGATGTCTATCTGCAAAAGTACTACTTTTAAACTTTACTGTGTTATGTCGTCAAATTTAGGCTTGCATCTAATTTATTAAACAAAAATCCCAAGAAAATTGTTGCATTCAAAAGATAATATGGGAGAAACTTTCGAAATTTCTATCATTGTTCGGATCCATCTTAATGATTAAGCCATTAACTAGACTTATAACATATAAAATAGCCTGATTGTCATCACTTTCACACTCATCATCATCATACAATTCATAATATCTACCTTTTATATGAACAGTCCATAGCCAGCATCCAACTAAAAGGCTTATCTAAAAGGTAACCCCAGTTAATTTTTTGACTCATACCACATTTATATAAATGTCCTGGCTTACCATCCGGATCCAGCGCACAGTATAAGGCACATGAAACTCGCTGAGTATAAACTCGAGTCCCTGTCAAGGTCATAACTTTTGATATAAAGGTCACAGGACCAAATAGGGAATTGGGGTTGAAGCTACTCATTTTAACGAGTTCAGGGACATCGCATTTAGGGGGGGTTATGAGGGAACGGGAAATAAAGACAGAATACACAGGACTTAGTATTCTGAGTACCCCGTATATGCGGGGTCGCTTTCAAACCAAAATATCTCCGAAGTTCGCAAATTTTTGGGTTCGGACTTTCACAACATGAAACTTAATTTTATGGTCTATTTTTTGATATATATAACTAAGGAGATAATTGAACTTCGTAAATTAACATTAGCCTTACGTGCCATTTTTGACTTCAATGTGGCCCACAGTGAACTTCCTGGAAGGTAAGGTAAGTGTCGGAATAGTCAATTGCTGCCCTATGCCCCATCAGGTTGGCAACGAAACCCGTTACTTCATCACCTGTAAGATGAAAGCAGGAGATAAAATACTCCTGAGCGCAAGTTCTTATCTATGAAAGAAAATGCAAAAAAAAAATTAATCGATAAAATCAATCCTTTAAAAAAAATAAAAAAAATAATCAATAAAAATGATGATACAGTTGCAGGGAAGACATGGGATGTAAATGAAGGAACAAATTGAAGCAAACAAACTTATATCCCTATCCGACTAATGATGTGTACCACATCATCCACAGTTTTGAATGCGTCAGCTATCGAAGTCCTCAGCCTAATCGATAATCGGGTTTTTTGATGACCTGATAAGAGGACAGGATAACGCAAATAAAAACAGTCTAGCTCAGACGGCTCCTTAAATTTAAAAAATATTAAAATTAAAATTCAGAAATGAAATTAAGACAGACTTCAACTTCAATGAAACAAGAGTCTAAATTTAAAACTGCATGATAAATGTATCGTATGTTCCATGGCTTTGAAAAATTTGACAGCTAACTGGAAATAGCGAAACTCTTCGCGAATAATTGCAAATTGGAATTCATCATGAAAATTGAAATGAAAAAGTATGGAATGAAAATAAAATAAAGCAAGCAGCTTTGTCAAATGCAGACTGAAATGACATCATAATTTGCATCCAATTTATATTTGAGAAGATTCAGGGTCTAACAGGTACTCACAAGTCAAAGTTCGTGATTGAGATTGCCAAGATTTAATAACATAGGCATATGCTTAGTTTAAAATTATACATTGATTTTAGCTAAGGAGACGGGGTCAATGAGATGACCAAAAAAGCAAAGTCGCCAGTCGTAGTCATCCTGCATCAGAGTTTCATTCACCTTTATATTAGCATAGAAAGTGTTAGGACTTGCTCAGATGAAAGCTCAAAGTCCCTTTAGTCGTATCGTACCTAAAAGGAGCAGAATCCTGGAGAAGAGTTTTTTTTACCTTTTATAATAGCATTCGAGTTAGCAAATGAAGACTAAAAGTCCCCTTTTAACCCAAGAGTAAGCAGAGTTGACTTATGGTATCCTGGAGGAGATTTTCCTAAACCTTTAAATTAGCATGGTAAGGGTTAGGACTTGCTCAGGTGAAAGCTCAAGGTCCCTTTAGTCGTATCGTACCAAAAAGGAGCAGAACCCTGGAGGAGAGGTTCCTATACCTTGTATAATAGCATTCGAGTTAGCAAATGAAGACCAAAAGTCCCTTTTAACCCAAGAGTAAGCAGAGTTGACTCATGGTATCCTGGAGGAGATTTCCCTACACCTTTAAATTAGCATAGTAAGGGTTACGACTTGCTCAGATGAAAGCTCAAAGTCCCTTTTGTCGTATCGTACCAAAAAGGAACAGAATCATGGAGGAGAGTTTCCTTTACCTTGTATAAAATTTAAAGTGAATAAATAAATTTCTCAAGGTTCGGTATATTCTGAGTGAAGTAATTCGATTTATTGTGCTAATAAAAGAAGAAAACTCTCAACTAACAAAGTTGAGGAGGGTTATGGCATTTATAAGCTTTAAAACATAGACTATATTTAAGTATTCATTAAAATGTAATAAAAATAATAATATTATCTGCGTCTGTTTGCAAATAATGAAGAATGGTGATGAATGGTGGTTTAACACGCAAGCTAATTAAAAAGTCGTAGAGTTGATAAACTAACAATAGGCTTATTCATTAAAGTAAAGTTGACAATTCCTTAGAATAATGTTAAACATAACAAACTCCCCTGACGAAGCTGTGAGCACCGTCGAACAACAAAAACAGGAAAAGGTAATTAAATTAATTCTAAAGTGTTTACAAACCTAAGTGAATTGAACTGATACATAAATGAAAAAACAAAAATAATTAACTAGGTAGTTTATTGGAGTCCCATTGTTGGAGTCTCTTTAATTCATCGGTCGGAATTGGATGTGACTGATGTGACTGTGGAATTGATGTTTTCTCCTGGGCTTGGCAGGAGCAGCTAATTTCTCTTAGTGGATTGTCTCCGGTGTGGTGGGTTCTTGTTTAATTATTGAATAGTGGTCCACTGGGTTGAAATTAGTTGTTGTTTCATTTTGGTCATAGGCCTCTTCTGGTTGGAGGTATTGAGCTGCAGCATGTCTAGGTGAGTAGAGTCGTCTTCTGACACATCTGTAGATTAAGAAACCTAAAAAGACTATAAAAAGAAAAATTAAAATTCCATTAATATAGAGAAACACTATCATGGTGTTAACAAGTGCGTTAAATTCTTCAAATTCTTCATCATGGGTTATGGTCATGGCTCGAACGTAGCGGGCAGGTGTGGCTGCTAGTATTGGGGTGATAGATCCCAATTGTCGATAGGTTAACTCGACAATTGCAGCAGTCAGTCCTAAATTCCACAAGAAAAGTAAGGATGAATACGTTTTGGAACTTTTCTCCTCAGGCCAGTACCTATGGGATCAATTTCTAAAGGCATGTGCTCTTTGACTTCTATGTCACTTTTTACTACTACCACAACAACCGTCACCACCACCAAGATTTAACCAATATTATCCCAGTTGGGATAATGAAATGTAAGAGCGCAAAAAATAAACAGCAGTGGATAGAGGAGAACCCAGAAGTAGGGAAATGTGGGATTCCTAGAGCAAGCATCTATCCCCTGGTCTGTGTGGGCCATTAGCTGGGAAGCATGAAAATAAAATACTAGCTTCGCCAACTCAACTCCTGTAAGAAGTACCAAACAGAGTTAGACCTTCTGGGATAATAGCTCCTGTGCACATTAGCGCCCGAAAAATTGAGGCTACAATTGGTTAAATAAAATGGTGGTTTGGACTTCAACTATAGCTGTCAACATACTGTCACGGCCCAGCTCCCATCTCAGAATTTCACCAACTTTATAAACAACCCAAAAAGTTAATAGAGTCCATTTTATTTACTTCCATCCCTTCTTTCAATATCCTCGAGAATATTGTTTCCCCCGTATGCATAAGCGTACATAAACAAGCTTGTTTATGTTTTAAGCCAGTTTTTTGTTATTACAATTAATTATGATACCCATAGTCACAAACAATAGTGTAAAGCATAGGACAGTGACTAACTAAATAAAGAAAAGTCAAGAGCCAACATTATCTTCCTACCAAAGAAATTACTACTTACTTGAAACCCTTTGAAGTTACTCTGCAGCGTATTAAACCGAGTGGTATAGTGGCTCCAAATCCTAATCCCTCTTAAGGCATAAGTTTGATCTACTAACTCCACGCCACTGAGATCATTAATAATAGTGGTTATTACTGAGACTACTGAATTTCCACCAGATAACACGTTTTGGCAAAAGACATAAGGACTCTCCAAAAGAACCCAACCTCAGCCTAAAAACTCTACAGGTCACAAAAGGTTCCTTAATGACCAAAGATAAAATGAACAAAAAAAGGACGGTACCTTGTAGGGTATCTATCTTATCCAATATTGCTAGGGTACACATCTAAAATGTTGGATACCGTACAAGGATACTGATCAACAAGTGTCACTGAGAGTGACGAGAGGACAGTCCCATCAACCCCTCCGCGCTCCCTCACTCAGATCAGACCCAATCAGGCCCAATCAGATAAACCCACTTTCGAATTAATACTCTTTCAACAACAATCAAGGAGGACGCACTGTAAATATAAACAAACCCCACAGTGAACTCCAGGCTCCTTCCGCTGATCCAAAAATCTCCCTTCACTTTGAAAGAATTCAATATTATTAATTTCTTAACCCGATTTAGGTTTTAAAAATTAAGTTAAGCCCTTATTCTAACACGGTTTCATGTTTCAAGCCGGTTTTGCCCTTTGGAAATCTAATATGTAAATTTATAAATTAAGTATTAAGGCTAGGGAAAGAAATAGCTTTAAATAATCAGCATTTAGAATTAAAAAATTTAGAGAAATTTTAGTTTTAAGGATTCTGATATCATCTGAAGTGAGCCCTGGAAGGAAAACTGTCTTATTCTTCCTCAGTTTACTTAATTTCTAGATTTTCTAATTATGTCTCAAGTTTCACTTTAGCTAGTTGTGTAACTTTAATCCTGTTAGGATCCCCTCCTCAAAAGGGGAAGTGCCCATTTTTATGGTATCTGTTTCTCATGTAATCAAGTCTAAAAGTTTAAACAATACTCGTAAAGACCATCAAGAAAAAAGGCAATACCTAAAACCAGTACCCCACGCCAGACGTCCAGTTAAAAACGATGAAAGAGATAACCATAAACGCCAACGATTCAACCACTGGAAACAAGATACAACTTTCGAACCAAACCAGATACAGAAAAACAGCTCGTCAGAAGTTAAGCAAAATACACAAAATCCGGCCGAATTGCTTAAAAGTTTCGCCTGACATGAAAATAATCTCAATTCCAAAAAGAGAACACGCAGATTCGTCAACTACAACAAAGTAATGAAATGTAAAAAACCCCTTTCAAAAGGTCAGTATTCCAGTATATCAAAAATTTATAGAAGTATAAGAGATCAAAAGTCACTATTACATAATTTAACTCCAATAACAATCCCATTGAATATTGAAATTATTTTATCATTGGGTTTTAAATTTTGTCTTCTTTTCAAACCAAATGCAAATATCATTAATAATTGTTTTCAAGAAGCATTGCGCAAAATAAGCTGGATAAGTTTTTTTAAACGCAAAGGTGAAGAGAAAAGTTTATCTCGACTGGACAATTTTTATATAAAAGCTAGGAAAAGGAATAAAAATGTAGGATCACCTTGCGAAATACAGTCAGACATTTTTCCGAATCCTTCAATCACAACATCATACGTTAAGTCACATTCCAAAAATTGTAGTTTTTTGCCATTTGAATCTTTAAAAGAATTCCAAAGTTTTATCAGAGAAAATAACTTAATAATTAAAAATGCCGACAAAAATGCCGGCATTTGCATAATGTTTAAGAATGATTACGTCAAAGAAATTGACAGACAATTAAGCGACTTAGAAGTTTATACCCCCTCTACTAAAATACATTAACGAAGGTCAACCGAAGTATTTGTGGATAAAGTAAAAAGTCTGCATCTGTCAGTGTTGCAAACATTTCAGCCTATCAAGAATTAAAACCTTTATTTGAAAATAAGCCAGAAATCGAGTTTAAGGTCAGGTTTATAGACGACGGGTTTCTTATTGTTAACTGTACAGAAATCAACGATATTGATAAATGGTGTTCATCGACCTTCAATCGCCCTAGTCTAAAGCTAACACATGAAGCTTATTTTAAAGAGATTAATTTTTACATGTAAAAATAAAATTGTTAGAGGGAAATACTTTTAAGACTTCATTGTTTAAGAAACCAATGTCTCGACATGCTTATCTTCATTACAAATCCAATCACCCTAAACATTTGTTAAATTCATTACCTTATAGTCAGGGCTTACGAATAATAAGAATCTGTTCTGACAATGACGATAGAGACACTGAAATAGATAATACTTTTAATAATTTGTCAAAACGAGGATTTTCATCAAAAATCCTTGTAGAATGTAAAGCGAAGATTAACAAGGTAATAAGGTCTGATTTGTTGAAACCTAATAAATATCTACTTATTTGTAATCTACGTATTCATAATCCAGAAATTCTAAGCATCCTTAATATTAATCCTATAATCAATATTATTAATCGTCCTCACAAAAATGTGTATATTACTATGCCTTTTTATAAGAATGTCTTCCAATTCAATAAAATTGTTATTTCTTTCTTGGAAAATAAAGTTAAAAAAGGTTCAAACGAAGAGCTAAAAGGTATTAATGCTGGGTTATCACTCCAAGTAGTATACAAAAAACGAATTCTCTAGATAAATATTGTTCGAACCCTGAATCTTAATTACTCAAGTTTTTAACTGTTTTTTTAATCCTAAAACTTATTTGTATATAGTCACTGGTTTTACTGAAATTTTAGTCATTCGAGACTCCAAAGTTGTAGAGTCAACAGAAAGTAATCCATTTTTTGTAATAAATTTCTCAATGTAAAAAAGTTTTTTTGTGTTACAACTCCACAAGGTAAAACATTTTTCGAATTGCTTGTTTTTTTATGATCTTAATTTTATAAAATTTTGACTGTTTCAAACCTATTTAATTTAAAATTTGTAATAATTTAAACTATGTTAATTCCACAGCCTGATGAAAAATAAAGAAACGCGTCGCATTTAAAGGAACAAAACCCAACTGCTGATGCATTAATTTTCATCTCATATAAAATTATTTCATAAGTTTTAAAAGTGCCTTTTATCCCCAAAATAAATTGGGTTTTAAACCCCTATTGACTGGCCCTAAAAGTTGTGTGTGTTTTTCCTCCTGAAACTTATTTCTCATAAAGGATCGCGGACACCCTGAAAAGGTAATGTGACCATTACATTACCCCAACCTAAAAACAAGTCAGGTAGGCGCTAAAGTTAGGTAGAGAAACGAAGACGCAATCATCGGAGTGAGCCCTAAAAAAGAGCACCGGGAAAGGACTACGGGCTAGCTCCGCCCAGGTGCTCTGAAGGGTAAGGCATGGGAGACCCGTACAGTAGACTACTCTAGAGTATGTACGCTTATCGCATATAATTCGACCAGAGCGAAGGAGAGCAAAAAGAGTAGCTTGGATAAATTAAGTAGATGGACGTATAACTAGCGAAGGAGCTCCAAAGAGGGGTTTCATAAGGAGCTACAGGTTAGCTCCAAGTCCGGCACTTCAAGTTCACACTTAGGTTATATTCGCGTAAAAGCTCTTGCAGGTCAAAATAGCATGTTCTAAATACAGATCGTCATAAATGGTGGAGATGCGGGGTATCAGAGATCATCGCCCTAACGGGGGAGGTCATGAAAGGTCACCCGGCCAAAAAATGGACCTGATAAGAATTTTTATATCTACGGAGAATTTTTAAATTTTGAGTTATTGCTCAAAAGATTGCAGTCTGTCTTGTTGTCGAATTCCTTTTGAAATATGCTTGGCAGATCACAACTTTACCGTGTGTTTTCGGGCGTCGCAAGAGGTATGGGGTATGGGGCGGGATTAAAGCTGAGTCCTAAATTAACCATAAGACATAAGAAAGACTTACTGTATTTCCCGGTATAGAACACCCCCCCCCCGGAATAAGTCCCGCCTAAATAACTCCCCCCGGGACTACACCATGTTTCAAATATTAACTCCACCCGGAAAAATTCCCCCCAAAACACATGTATCTTACACAAAAGGCTTCAACAGTGCTTTAAGCGAATTATTTTGCAAATGACGAGAAGACAAAAAAACCATTAAAACTTTTTGTAGTATCTGTATTATTTTGTACTGCAATGAAAGTTATTTGGTTAGTTTTGTTTAAAAATTCGTTTTACTAAATTCAAAAAATATATTTGAATAGTAACTCCCCCCGCAATAAACCCCCTCCCCGGAGTATAACCCCCGCTTTTTGGGGGGTTGAAACAGTAACACCCCGAGGGTTCTATATAGGGAAATACGGTAATTTGCAAAAGAACAGAATATTTAAATTTCAAAGGGTCATATTGGTAAGGGGAAATAAAAAGGCATTAGGGACAAAAGTAGAGTTCTTTCACATTAAAACTTCTTCTTATACGGCCTGGACTAGTACGAGAAGGTCTTGGCTTTGCATATATTGGTGAGATGGAGGATTGCTTTGCATATCTAGGTCATTGTGCCTAAAAATAAATTCTTTTTGGATTTTAGGCAAATGGGTTCTAAGTTGTTTGCCTATACTGTGCCAGGTTAAGTAAACCTTTTCATGTAAAAAGGATAGCAAAAGGGTTCTAATATTTTATCCCTATACTGTGGCATGTTAAGTGAAAACTTGTGTGAAAAAAGGTTGTAGTATGCTGTGTCATGCTAAAATAATAATAAAACAAGTAATTTATGTACATCTATGTACATTTATGTTCTTCTATTTACAAAATATATGAACAAATTACAACATTTATATTAAACCAAATCTACATAAAAGTCATTTTTGTTTTCCACAATTGTTGACATAGCCCACCTTGATTTCTAGAATGCATTTCAAAAAGAGTGGCCTTAACCCATGACCGTATGCGTTCTATCTTTTGAGGGGTATACATTGGAGCAAATGCATGTCCCTTCTCAGAGTCAGGCACATAGTACGCAGTAAACCTGTAAGACCACTCTTCAGGCTTACTACCCTGTGTGAGATACATCTTGATCCACTCACACACAGTAAAAATACAATCTCCATACACGTTCGTGAATGAGGGGTGAACGTAGTGTTGAGTTTTACTGAAGAAGCCTCTATTGCGTTCTGAACTTGGTTTGTTAGTTTCTGGTGGATATGCTATAACCTTTCACCTGTGTTTTGGGCAAGCAAAGTAATTCTACCCATTGCAATGTCCACCTTGTAAAGAACGCAATTATTGCTATCTGCATACTTTGGATGATTATTAATACTATGATAATAACTATTAATTAAATTTGGAATTAGTAAAGTTTTGTGCGAGGGCAAGTCTAAAAAATAGCCGTGTCCATGGGCGGGTTGTCATCGCCCGTTAATGTTTAGTAGCACGTGTAAAGCTAAACTCCATGTGAGACATAAGAAACTCACACAGCGCGCCGCAGACCTGGAAACAAAATATTCAGAAAAACTTTAATGAAATGATATGAAAACACTTATCATAGTTATCTTGTTGTTATCTTAAGTTATCTTGAAAACTCAAGTAATTGTAATTGAACTGTAATTAAAATCTACCTAAAGAGCTCAAAAACTAACTTCATTTATTTAATTTTAAAACTTACAAATTCACTGGCAATTAGAAAGGTAGATACTCTGCACATCCGAAGCATGCATAGAGCTCGGTTCATCGGCTGACCGCGTCGGGTTATCTTTGCCATAACTTGGTCCAAGATGTGGCCGGGCATCAGATGGTAAATCCCCAAAAAGTAGCAGTCTAGGTTAGCCTCCCCCTGAAACGGTTTTTAAAAAGAAATGTTTTTGAAAAATGTATTAAACTATGAACTACAGTTCCTGCTAGCTGTCAACTTGCAAAACACTTTAAATATTTTAAAAACCTTTAAATCCAAAACTTCAAAACTTACCAAGTGAAATTCCTTGTTGAGAGACCAGGTGCTTTTAAAAAACCTTGCACATATCCGGCAACGACGAAACCTGGAGGAAAGATTTTCCATGATTTTATTAAAAACTTTAAAAGATAAAAATTTAAGAGTGGGGGTTGAAAGCTGAATGACTTACAGAAATGAAAAGACATTACTTAAAGACTTGAGAGCGGACGTATTTGCACTTGCTGCTTTAAGACTTGAGGGCGAACGTAGTATAAGCAGATGGAAAAGGTATAGGTCAAAAGTGAAAGGCCTTTGTGCTATATTGCGAATTTCCAGTTGAGTAAATAGGAGAATTTGTTTACTCCAGCTACTTAAATCATGAGGCATCAAAAGGGTCACAAAATAAGTCCTTTGTGCTCAGTAAATTCTTGTGTTCATCCCAATCACTGCTCTCGTCCCAATCACTGCTCTCATCCCACTCACTGCTCTCATCCTCCTCTAAGTGCAAGCAAACCATCATCAACCAAAGGTACGTATACTTAATACATGGCAATGCATAGCATGATGGAAAAAGCGCGCGAGTTTGTCGTTTGCTACGTTCTCAGGTTACATTCATTTCTGAAATTAGTTTTGAGAAATTTCTGAAATTCAGAAAGAAAACATGCTTTTACAAAATCTGAAAAAACTTGCTTTTCAATCTGAAAAAACCAAGGAGTTTTTTTAGAGACTTTTTAATTCATTTTATAGAGTACTTTATTTTCTATCGAATGAGTACAAACGTTTTTTCCTCTCTTAATGTTAAGTTCCCCTTACGTTAGCTTTATGGTTTTTTCAAAAAGCGGGAAAGTTGAGATTTGTCAGCCTTAGAGACGTCTGATTTCTTATCGGAAAATACATGCTAAATTAAAACATGCTAAATTAAAACAAACAACAAATTAAGCAGAGGGGGAACCATTCTCTATTTTATTCCCTCAACATGCTCCCTCAACATCGTCTTCCTCCTGGCTGTCAGGGACGTCTGCAGCCTCGGACTTGGTGTTAGCTGAAAAAAGAGGCGAAAATTAATAAACTACCAACAACAAGAATATTAGGTAGGATGACGAAATATTAAATAAGCTAAATTACTTTGAGAAGCCTGTTTCGAAAGTGGCCAAAGGAATCGGACGTGTTCATGAACGGATATTAAGGTACCCACCAGATATAGTCCATCCACTGCTGGAGTCGGCCCAATGTCAAAATTTGTAATCGAGCAGCGATTCTAAAAACCCCGAAGGCTTTACTTACTCAAATGTTTCGTCCAGCTTTCGAGATATCTTGCGACTTTCCCGAACGACTTATTTTAAGCACTCATCCTGTCGTCCAAAGTTTCGCTAGTTTCCTCATGTTATGCGTTAATCTCATAAACACTAAACACAAATAAAATATATTTCAAAATGCGACATCCAAACGGTAATTAGAAATCTTTTAATAATCATAGATCCTTAAAAATCAAAGTTTACCCTTTCGAGGATTTCGTTAAGAAATCTGTATTGTCCTCGGAGTTAGATATGTCAGAAGGCATAAGTAGTGTACACGATCCCCCAAGGTGCAGAAAGAGGAGGAGTTACCCGGGTTCGGTACTGTTCGGGGGGATTCGGGCGGAACCGTAGAACCCGGGTAACTTTCCCCTTGCGATGAATGAAAAACATCTGTTTTCATGTATGTAAGCAAAGAGAAATGCTCTTTGTTTACATACATGAAAACAAAGAGAAATGCTCTCTTTCTTGAGCCAAGGGGGTCTTACCTCAACTAGCACGAGCTGAGGTTCCTTGGCTTGGCATCTTTTTCTTACCACTCAAATATCAATTTAAAAGAGATTTGAGTAGTAAGAAAAAGTGTGTTGCTAAAATTATTTTTTAATTTTTAAAGTTTTTTAAATTAATTTTTAAATTTTTTAAAGTATCAAATGCTCTGTAATGACTATACAGTATACAAATACGTAGTTAACGTATTCACAATGGGCAAATGTCATCGTCAAGATAATATTGTGCCCATTAGAACCAAGTATCAAAAACTTCGGATTTCAGAATCCGAAGACATTTTTAGTTGTTTTACCAAAAATAACTGCTGCGAAAACAACTGCGCTGATAGCCGTCATTTTTTGACGGTTATTAAGGAAACGTTTTATGACTCGTGTAGTCCTAAGACTGAATTTGGTCTTTTCATAAAAAAACATTATATTGAAAGAGACTTATCTGGGAGGGTCCTTAGTGACTATAAGGACCCTCCAATTAAAATGCAGGGATGTATTAAATGTAAAAAAAATATGGGAAAATTAGTTATTATACAAAGTGGGAGCAGAAACTAGCTCCAAAAAAGAAGTAGTACAAGAGTGTAGTGTTGAACAAACTCAACAGTTAAAAGATGAAGAAGACTTTCGTCTATGCCAAAAACACCATCGAAATCTCTGGGAGAAGAGATTTGAAAAGTTTGGGGTCAGTTCTTGGCCCCAATCTTACATTGATCGATGCAGAGAGCATCGATCAAAGGTAAGTTTTTAATTTTGAAACAATTTTAAGCTAATTTTTAGACCCCCCCTAAAAATCAACGATTTTTGAAAACCCGTTATTAGTATTAAGACTCCCCCCAATATATTTTATTTACACATTTTCTTTCTGTTTTTACAGGGGAGGACATCCCAAGGATGCCCCCCGCTGAACCAGGGGGTCGCCGGAGGACCCCAAAACCAGCAACATCGGTATAACGTAAGTAAAACCGTTATTTCCATTTAGTC
>JAQGBU010001031.1:0-15999 GCA_034698605.1 Isotoma decorata
CCGAAATAGAGCCCCACCCTTTTTAGAGGGTTGAAAAAATAACTCCCCATGGGGTTCTAAATCGCGTTTTACGGTAATTTTGTGAGCTATTTAAATTCATCACAAATTAAAATAAGGATTAAGGCTAAAGGTATAAGAATTAGTTCAGAAGAAAAAATCGTGTATTTTAAAGGGCCCAGGGCCCCTTATCTTAACCCCTAATTATTAAAGCCTCCCATATAGGAACTTTAAGCGTCGTATTAAGTTCGCAACAGTTTCTTGATGAATTCATGAACTAATTTGTGAATTGTATTGATACATGATACCAATATATATATGATACCCTATTTGATGCTTAATTATAGTTATTTAAGATGTAAGGGTGTTTTGGATTGAAAAACCTTCAATTTTAACTTATTGATTCTATGTTAAACGGGTTTTTTTCTCCCAAGGATTTAAAAAAGTGTCCGAAATGAATAAGCAACCCCTTTGAATATAGTAAAGCCAGAGATCTAGAAAGAGATTCAAGTGGTTTCATCCTTTCATAGTGAATGTCCAAATTCCAGTTTTGTTTAAGATGTGCTTTTGGCTTGTGGGGAATTCCCACCAGTTCAATCTCAAGTGGTCCAACTGGTTGTAAAGCTAATCTACCTTTGAGTGATTTCATAATTTATAATCCTAAAAAATTCAACCCCAAATTTTCCTATAGAGTTGTGTTTTTTATAATATCGAAGACAATTTATTCCTTACCTTTATATCATCAGCTCCTTAGGCAGGCAAATTTATGCAAAATCTGGCACTTCTCTGGGAATCCCCGGCCTTCAATTTCTACCTCTTTTGCCTTAAACCCAACTGAGTATAGTACCTCGTGTACAAACCTTTATTCACGCATAATCCTATACTTATAAGACAACTCAGAAACTGTTAACTACAACCGTGGGTAAATGGTTTTATTAGAGTGTCATACTTTTTATTTGAATTAATTGGACAAAAAGAGTAAAGGGTTTTTGTTTAAATCGCAGCTTTTTGTTAATTGCACAAAAACATTAAGGTTAATATTATAAAGGAAAGCCAACTGAGGTCTTATAATACATGGCATATATGTTTAAACAGTAGGGAATGGGATTTTAAACCGTCATCCGCTTCCATCATCTAGTTAATTTAGTTTGCATAAAAACTATTGTAAAACTGGATTTAGAATCCCACCTGAAATATATTGCTTCACCCTCTCTGGCCTTTCAGTGTTAAAAGTCCATGTATTCCTATGGTAAACCGGCTTTAAGAATGTTTATTGAAACAATAACTCCCCATGGGGTTCTAATTTAAGATTTGCAGTCCTGAAGCTTCATGACCTGAAGAAAAAAGGCAAAATTTAGAAAACCAAACGTGAAAAACCATTAAATCGAAGGGGAAATAAGATCAAATGCAACAGACCAATTTGTATAAATTATGTAGTTTTAATCTAGGTATTTATTTCACGATTTTGACCTCCGCTAAGCCCATATTTCGGTCTAATGACTTATACAGTCATGCAACCGGTCTTAATTAGTAAGGAATACAAAGCAAACGAGTTCTGTTCCAATTAATAAATCAAGGCCCACTTATTAACCCGCGGAGTATAAAGCAAATCTATTGTACAATTCAAACTCTTTGAGACATTTTATCCTCCATGATCTAAGCTAACAATTACTTGGGTAGCCTTTTACATTCAGAAGCCAGCCAGAAGGAATACGCATACAAGAAATTCTTTGTTAAAATTGCTACCAATCCACTTTTATAGCTCACTTCTCAATTCTCAGAAGTCGACGTCACATCTGACAAACTCTTCTGTCTCATTCATCTTCGAACCTCGACTTTGCAACCAATCTTTCAAAAAGACTTGCAATTTCATCTTTTAAACAACGAAACGCCTCAAGTTATTTTTTTTAAATTTGAAAAGTGTTTTAAAACGTTCATCTAGCTGTAAAGATGATGAACGAAGCGTATGAAAAGGAATTTGATCCTATTCCGAATAACAATTTGTCATTAGAAAATGAAAAGTGTAATTTGGGGCGAATTAAGAATGGAAGCGTGAGGTCGATCAAGAATGATGTTCAGGATAATCTGAAAAAAACGTTTTGCCCACCGGCCCTTGTGGTACGAAACGCTAGCAAAAGTTACGAAGCCAGTAGTCAAGTTTTAAACAATTTGTCTATGACTGTTCAGTCTGGGACGATGTGAGACTTTTTTTAAGTTTGTTTTTTGTTTCAAAGTTAATTAAAAGTTGTAATTAAAATTTTAATGTGGTTTTTATTTGGATAGCTATGCTCTTCTTGGTTCAAGTGGATGTGGCAAAACTACACTTCTGTCATGTTGTGTCGGAGTTCAAAACCTGGACAGTGGGGACATCCGAGTTTTGGGGAAAGCACCTGGGTCAAAGGGGAGTGAAGTTCCAGGCCGTTTAGTTGGATATATGCCACAGGTAAGGTCAATAGTCAATTTTAATATAAAACCACACCCCCTTAAGTCTTTAACTTGTAAAATTAAAAATTACTTCAAAATTTGATAGGACATTTCCCTCCACACTGAATTCACAATTGAAGAATCATTCACATATTTTGGACAAGTTTTTGGCATGTCTTCAACCCAAATAAAATCTTCGATGGAATTTCTCTTAAAACTTCTTGACCTTCCTAAAGCCACAAGAAAGATTCAAACTTTGAGTGGAGGTCAAAAGCGTAGAGTTTCTTTTGGTCTTACTATTTTTCATAATCCACCACTTCTCATTCTGGATGAACCCGTAAGTTCCAACTACTTTGTTTCTTTTTAAATTCATACATTTCATAATTTGGAAAATAATTCAAGAGGAAATTTTACATATGAAATTCCAGACAGTTGGAGTGGACCCCCTTCTAAGAGAAAGGTAACAAGCTTTTTTTAAATAAATTTTCATTCTTTAAAAAAAGTTCAAAATGTCAATAAGATTTTTGACGGATTTCTAATGGTTTTTTTTAAATTGTAAAATAGCATATGGACCCATCTAAGACAACTAGTTACAACTAAGCAAATGACTGTGATAATTACAACACATTATATTGAAGAGGCTCGACAATCTCATGCCGTAAGAAATCGCTTTAAAGAACCTTATAAACTGTGACATTTTCCCTGTCATATTATTTGGCAGGTAGTTTGGTTATGCAATGTTGAGTCAAATGGAAAATAAATACCGTAAAACGCGATTTAGAACCCCATGGGGAGTTATTGTTTCAAAGCAACTTTTGAAGCTAGTTTAACATGAGGAGATAGGGACTTTTAACATAGGAAGGATAGGGGAGATGGGGCTTTATTCCGGAGGGGGTTCTAAATCGCGTTTTACGGTAATTGTTTAAATTATTAGGTAGGACTTATGCGAAGTGGCCGTCTTTTAGCAGAAAAGTCCCCAGCAGATTTATTAGTTGAGCACCAAGTGGCCCATCTGGATCAAGTTGTACTTAAACTGTGCCTTAAGGACAATAGAAATGACTCCGACCCTTGCTTCATCCTCCCTTCTATAGCAAAACCAACAAAACATAAAACGTGTGAAGATGTTACCATACTCAAAGTTGCTCCTTTACAACAAGATCAACTAACCGTTTCTTGTGAACGACCCACAAATGATATACAAGAAATAGATGCTCTAGTCTCTAGTCAAGCAAGTTCATCTTCGAAAATTGAATCTTTTAAAAGTTCCATGATTCGGATGAAAGCTTTAATTCGCAAAAACTTTCTTGTAATGAGAAGAAATCTGTTGTAAGTAGTAAAACTCGTAAATTTTTGGCCATTAAGTCTTGTCCTAATTTACGAAAGACCCTTTTTCAGGAAATAACAACTAAATAATAAAACCCTCTGGTTTTTTAGTTTCCTACTGTTCATGTTGGTGAACCCAGCGATCCAAATAATGTTAATCTGCCTTGCAATAGGACCTGACCCGATGGGAATAAACATTGGAGTAATTAACAATGAGTTAGTCAATTCTACAAGTGCTATTTGTGAGCCAGTGTCCGGATGTGAATATCCCTTTTTATTAAGTTGTAGCTATTTACAAATGATACCTAAAGACTCTATTAACTTGGTGAGATTTTAGGCCTTTTAAAATACATAATAATTTTTGTTGTAAATTGTAATGATTGTTTTAATTTTGTAAAATATTTAAAATTTTAGATTTCTTACGAATCAGAGGAAATAGCTGTGGCTGAGACAAAGAAAGGTAATTTATGGGGATATTTATCTTTTCCTCATAACTTTTCCTCAGCAATGATAGACCGAAGTGTGAGTGGGGCTTATGCTTCAAATGAAACTTTAGACGAGTCTAGAATCTCTTTTCAAATGGATATGTCAAGTAAGAATTTTAGTAAAGGATTTAAACTATTTAAAAAATTCTCTTTTTTGAAAAGCTTAATAATTTACGGCGTTTTTATTCTAGATAAACAAGTTGGATTAACGCTGAAAAGAATATTTTTCGAAACATTTCTAAAGTTCTTGGAAAGTAGTGCCTTAGCGTGTGGCTCTAATCCTAGACAATCGGAACTCCCCTTATATGTAAGAGCCTTAAGACTACTTTACAAATCTTTAAACTAATTTTTTATAAGTCAGATTAAAATTTAAAAGTTTCAACACTTTTGGTAACTGACCCTTAAACGTTTTGATTACAGTTCAAGACTCCAATTTACGGGTCAGAAGATATAAGCTTTCGTACTTACATTGCCCCAAGTACTCTTATGGGGTAAGTTGACACATTTTATTAAGGAGATTGGCTAAAACTTTAATGAATTTAGGATTAATTATTTGCTTTTGTGTTCTAGAGTTTTGTTTTTCTTCCCCTTGTGTGCAAGTTCAATATTCTACATTTCTGAAAAGAAGGCAGGGACGTTGCAAAGGTCCCTTGTCCTTGGTGTCACAGATTTAGAAATTATGATTGCTTTTGTAACAACTCAAGCCTTTTTACTATTGGGTCAAGCGAGTTTAGTCTTTGCTATTTTGGTTTTGGTTTTCAATATTCAAATAATCGGATCTGTAGTTTTGGCTGTGGCTCTTTCTATTCTTATTGGAATTGCTGGATTATCAATGGGTACGTTTGGAACAAAATCTTGTGATTTTTTGTGAATTTTTGAAAATTTTGAAAAAAAGTTTTAATTATTTTAATGTGTAAACATTTCAGGTTTCCTAGCGGGTACAATTTGCGAAGAAGAAATCCAAGCTATTTTGCTTGTGATGGGAACATTCGTACCAAATTTGTTGCTAGCAGGTATGAAAAATTTACCAATTTGTAATTTTTGCTATTAGTTGGTATAAAGATGAATGAGTTAATGAATAATTAATTATGAAACTAATTACAGGGATGTTTTGGCCACTTGAAGCAATGCCACTGGCAATGCAGTACGTTGGCTACTTTTTACCATGTACGTTGGCATGTGAGGCAATGAGATCAATCGTGTCTAGAGGTTGGTTCATAACTGATACTTCCGTTTGGCTAGGATTTGTCTCAACACTAGGTTGGATTGTAGTCTACTGGATTATTACTATTCTTACTCATCGGCTCACTAATAAAAAATAATAAAACTTGACTGCATCAGAAACTTAGAAAATCAAAATGTTTCAAGATATTTTTATACAAAATTTAAGTAATGTAAAATTGTATTAGAATGAGTTGTACTTATTATTTAGTTATTTAGTGTGTCCATTTAAATTGTAAACTATAAGTCTTGTACATAAAAGATATTTATCAACTTGTGTTTAGTGTAAGTATAGGTGGACGAATGTAGTTAATACAGACGCAACAATTACTCATTAAAGTATTCATCAATTTTTAAATTATTTTTCTTCAGACTCTTCATTTCCATGAGGGAATTGAATTTGTAGGATTTTGCAAGGAATAAAAAATCCTAACCCTTTTTTCAGATCGAATTCATCTAGCTCGCCTTATCGGGCATGGAAGTTGACAAAAAATGTATTAATGATCTTGTAATCATGAGTACAGCTAATAGCACATAAGCGACTGGACCACAGATTGGATAGCTAGAATGGTTAGTTGTTTTATGTATGTGAGGAAATGCTTTCTCGTCTTTAGTACCGCAAAACCCGAATTAGGACCCCATAAGGAGCACCCTTTAAAAAAACGTAGGGCTGTATGCCAGGGGTCTTGTTTTTTTCAAACCAAAATTAAACTTTAAAAACTACCCAAGAAGGCCCAAAAACGCCACTTTTTTACAATTTTACCTTTATAAAAGGAATTTATCAAAATTACCAGAAAAATACTGTATTCCGGGAGGGCTTGTGTTTTCAACCATGTCGCCAGCCATGGAAAGTTATTTATGGGGCTAAATTTCGGGGAGGGGTTCTAATTCCGGTTTTGCGGTAGATTGTGGTGCAAGTACCTTACCCAAGGTGAACAAGAATAAGAAGTAAAGACAAAATATGATTCTTTTGCGTACTAGAGGATTGATGTCCTGACGTGTATACGTGACACTACAACATACAGCTTTTTTCACAGTAGGGTTCATCTGTTGACTGCAATTCAACCTCCATTGACTAATATTTAATAAAAATTCTATAAACCTTGTGAAAGGAAGTGTCATATGTCAAGTTTTTGTTTCACTGCAAAATTTGATATGATCATTAAGGGTTCAGCGTGTTTATTCTCTGTGCTTTCAAGAATTGCTTAGTTTTCTTTTTGAAAATTCAAAGTGTTCTACTCGCTACATGGACCATAGTAAGCGTTTATACTTTCTTGTGTCGTTTGTTATTACTCTCTAGATTTCTAACCCTTTCAAATATTAATATGGAAAAGTATGAAAAACATATTGTCAAAGCTAATAAATTCCTGGACTGAAATTAGCCCACGTTAACTAGGACTCATAAAGACAGGGCTCATAAATGTTTTTTAGAAGTGTCTCACATTAAATTAGACTATAGTTGGTAGAGATATACATAAAAAATGTGTAAAGGTAAAAGTTATAATATTAATTTTCTTTTAATAATGCCAGCTTTTTAACCAATTTATTTACCACACTCGTTTCCTTATATTGAATTACCACCATTGTGTGAAACATGTTTTACTTCCTATTTCATTCGTTTAATAAATTAATTTAATTGGCTTGGAGGAGGAGGAAAATGAAAATGATTTAGACAACGTTTTTAAATGATAGATTTGCCAATTTGGCATTTTATTTTGTCCTTCGTTGGAAACCTAACAATTTTAAAAACAGTTCAATAATTTGTTTGGATAAAGAATACGTTAAAACTATTCACAGGTAATTGGTTTGGCGTTTTTGATGATGTTCAATTCGATTCTTAAGAGATTGGGTAATTCCAAAGGGATACCAATTTCCACAGTTGTTACCGAAATCGTCAAAATCTAAAGACCAAACCATCATTCCAGCCAGACCTTTGCTCACCGCGTAGTCAACCTGTACAAAAGTATAATCTCAAAAGTGTATAATATTGAAAAAGGAAGTTATTCCTCAGTTAAGACCTTTGATATACTTAATTTTTATTTTAGAAGGCTTTGGATGGTAGAATTTACTTATTCTTCCTCATTCCCACCCCATAAAAACATTTTCATTGTCAGTTTCTAGTCTGTTGTTGGTAAAGTTAAGACGTACCTTAGTAGCAGCACTCATTTCATTATCGTAGCCAATCCACTTTGTGTCGGACCATGCATAAGGGACTTGATAGCCAGGATCCACACTGATTTCCCAACTACTACTGGGAGAAAGTAACTCTCGGCAAATCTATTTAAACAAACAGGAAATTCAGAAATTATCCGTAATTAAATTACTTCGTTAGGCGTCCCTTAGGGTTATGGCTTGGGGGAAGACAGTACAATCCGTTTTTGTAGTTAATACAAGGCCGAACTGTAAAGAACCTTTCTCAGCAAACTAAAATAAGGATACTGAAAGTAGAAGACACGTCTATGTTTCCGAATTTTACGTCACTTTTTTCAGGGATAAGAAAATAGGATACGTTGTTAAAAAAGGGCCCTTAATCAAGTTGAGGGGCAAGGTGGTAAAAAGAGTTTAACTGTAGACTGCTATGGTCCCTTATCCCTTTTCTTCTGGAGACCCTTAACCTTCACTAGCTAAAAAGTTAAAGTAGAAACCTCATAGTAAGAAGAAGTGCCCAGCTCGACGGTAAATTCTGACTTAGCTCCAGGTCCTTTAGCCTCATCATACACGTTGTGCATACTTCTGTTAAATAACTCGTACGTTTTTCCGTAGGCGCCAACACCTAAGATATATTGTGGATTTAATTTAAAGTCTTTTTGATGAGCGAACAGGTAAACTTTATCAGAACATACCCATAACAATTTTTTCAGGGGGAGCTCCACGACGAATAAAACTTTCTACTGCAAAGCTCTAAAAGTGGAAAATAATTATGATTTTAAATTTGGTGGCATTAAATAGTAAAAGTAAGTTAGATGAAAGGCTTACAACAGTAAGGGTTTGATTTGCTTCGTCCTCCCATGTTTGACTAAATAGAGGACTGTGGTGACCTAATAAATTGCTCCCTGGGGGCACTGTTCCCGAACCGTCATCTTCCAAGTACATTTTAAAGTCGTATAGCATCAAGTGGAAATAATCTAGGTATCTGTTCCAAACAAAGATTGTACATGCATTTTTTTAAGATTTCCAGCAAAAATACATGCAAAGAGTTCAAAAGACAGGAAGTCATGTCCAGGATTCTTTTAATCGGATTCCCGATTAAAAGAATCCGATGCTTTTGACTTACTTGGCAATCTCTGGAACATCATAAGCGTCTTCGATGATTGGCTCTCCACATCCAAATGCAGATGTAAGTAGCAAAGGGTCCTTTCCTGGTCGGGATACTTTGTCCAACGCTTCCCGCAGTTCCTTTTTTAATCATATATAAAATAGTGTACAGAGCAATGGTAAAAAATCTTAGAAAAAATAAAGTGATTGAATATTTAAAATTGACGATGGCTTGGCTAAAATGCATACTTTAAGAAAAATTGGAAAGTTTTGCTTGTCTTGAGGAATTCCGCCTCTACGTGCAGGATATTCCCAATCCATATCAACACCGTCAAAGTCGTACATGGCAATAAAGTCAATTATGCTATCAATGAAAGTGGCTCTTTTATCCGGATCTTGAGCCATTTGAGAGTAGGGAGTGGAGCCTTGACTCCATCCGCCTATTGCTATTGTAACTTTTAGATCGGGATTGCTGTCCCGAAGTGCAACAGCTTTACGTAAATAATCTGGAAGGATATTTAACCTTTAAGCTATTGTATGGTTGGAATTTGTTGAACTTATTGCTCATGTTGTTATGTTGTAAAAGAATTTAAAGGCTGTTTAGAGTAGTTTTAAAAAATTGTAAATAAGGTTTTTTAACAGTTTGGTGTGGGATTACCGTAAGAGCCTCCATCTGCCGGTCCTAAATCTAACCAAGGGTCTAATAGTTGAATGGTCCACGTTTCATTGTTAATTCCAGCAAAGCTGTATACAAGATGGGTGCAAAGATCTGGTGGAATGTGATCCACAGTAAACTGTCCATCTCCTGGTGGGGAACATTTGAATATTTGAATACAATCAGAATTAGTATTAAGTAATTAAAATTGAATGTAGTGTTATCAAGCAAAGTGTTAATGCTCTTGAAACTAACCGGGTTTGTAAACTGCCCAAGTTCCCCAATAGCATACTAGAACCTTTTTAGTCTCTTGTGCTGTCAAATTTATAAAATTTTAGTTGTTGTTAAAAATGTACCTATAAAACTAGGAATTCGAAAATTTTTTAGTGGTATTTCATTCTGTCGAACGAGCCTTTTATGGGAATAAGTCGCTTTTACCCTGAGATCCTAACCAGATTGCGAAAAAGAGGAAAACGCATGCTTTCCAATTCATTTTGCTTTTTTAAGAAGCAAAAGAAAGTAATATGGGATTGATTTAATTGAAAGACCAATTTATGAGTAGAAATGTATTGCAATAAAACATAGATTTTTATTAATAAGCAGGAGCATAAAAGTTCGGTGTCAGATTAGATTATGTCAGTTGACTCATATTTTGATAAAAAAAAGCATTTTGTAATTTGTGTTTCAGTTCGAGCATGAGTTAATTTTTACCCGACTTGAGTTTAAAAAATGTGTTTTTCGATAATCTGTTGAAGATAAGTAAAGAATGGATTTATATCTCATTTTCAGGTTGTCCAGAGGATACAAGTAAACATGTAGGCTGTCCTACAGTACATTTTGTAAAGAGGTTAGGAATATAATTGTTGCGAATGGGAAAGATATAACTGCCAGGTTTTGATTTCTGTGATATTAGATTGAGATAATATTTATGTTGAACAACAGTCCGTATTTACTGGAATTTTTATAAATTGTATCAACTTGGTTGGGTTTAGAAGCTATTGGCGTACAGAAAGAACACTAAGCTAAATATATTATATGTGAATTAAAATAATTGTAAAGGCCAAGGCTACAGCAGTCTAGCAAAAATAAAAGCCCTGTTCATGCGTGTAAAACATTAATAGAGTCCTTTGTTAAGTGTCGTCAGACACATTATGCGAATGGTAGTGTCGTTCGTCCATCCGTCCCCTCTGTCTCCACACTAACTTTTGAGACAATTACCTTTTTCAAGTTCTGTTTTCTGAAGTGTGGTCGGCAAGCGTCGCTATAGGCGTCGGTTCAAACGATTTCCCCCAAAATTTTTTTCAAGTCCAGAGTAGATGCCGTTTCCTGATGACCCCCCTTTTTGACCATTGCATCTTGTACAACTTAGAACGGGAAATACATTTTTCCGCTTTCATTTTTTTCTGCGAGGTCAACTGTGGTCACAGGTTAAGGTCAAAGAGTGGCATGTCCTGATGACCTACCATTTTCTCAACGGCATTCAATTGCCATTGCTTACCTAAAACAATTAAGATGCTATTCAACATTTTTTTCTGCGAGGTCAACTGTGGTCATAGGTCAAGGTCAAAGAGTGGCATGTCCTGATGACCTACCATTTTTCTCAACGGTATTCAATTGCCATTGCTTACCTTAAGTTGCTAACCGGGCAATATTAAGAACGATGGTATTTTAACCCACGTTTGTAATTTTTTTGAGGTCAGACTTGACTGAAAACTTCAACTTAAAAGTATTATGAATTATTTTGTGCAGGGTAAAGAGTAAATGTCTAGTTAAAACCTGGTAAACAACATGCACAAGTTGTACTGACTGCAGCCTAACTTACAAGAAAATAAATAAATCGATTGGTTTAATTGATTTGAGTAGTAAATTAATTAGAAATAAAGGGAAAAGAAGAGAAATAAGAAGCAACATATAAGAGCAATAAATTATTTAGTACTTCATGTTAATCTGGTTTGTCTTTGAACCATATTTTTTAATCCTTTTATCTACAAAAACATACGAATGTAGGAACGCGATAGTTTAACTAGCCGGAGCTATTAAAAGTGGATGATGGTGACGTCTCTCTCTCCCAGGGTACGATGAGCCCGGGGTTTTTAGTAAAAAAAACCTAACTACCCAGGGTTTTTAAGGGTTTTCTTGGGTTTTTTGGGTTTTTAAGGATTTTTTGGGTTTTTAAGGGTTTCTTGGGGTTTTAAGGGTTTTTTGGGTTTTTAAGGGTTTTTTGGGTGTTTAAGGGTTTTTTGGGTTTTTAAGGGTTTTTTGGGTTTTTAAGGGTTTTTAAGAGTTTTTTGGGTGTTTAAGGGTTTTTTGGGTGTTTAAGGGTTTTTTGGGTGTTTAAGGGTTTTTTGGGTGTTTAAGGGTTTTTTTGGGTTTTTAAGGGTTTTTAAGAGTTTTTTGGATTTTTAAGGGTGTTTTGGGTTTTTTGGGTTTTTAAGGGTTTTTTAGGTTTTGGGGTTTTTCAACTAAGGGTCAGAGAAGTGGACTCTATGTCAAGCAAAAGTCTACATAAATGTTTTTTCATCTTTTGAATGAAGTAAATGCAAAATATGGTGTATCTCAATGAGAGAAAAACATTCAGATGAACATTTTGTGAAAATTTTGAAAGCTTTAAATTGAATTAAGCCCAAAAACCCCTAAAAACCCCGACCCCAAAAAACCTGGGGTAGCATACCCTGCCGTAAGTACGCCCGCCAACAAACATTCCACTGCACTGGGTCAGTTTTACTTCAATTTTTTCCAGCATGGAATCCTTATGGGGTTACTGGGAAAACTTACATCGTAAAACATATTGGTCACGCCCTCTGGGCTTCAAATGTTTTCAAACAATATTTTGTTTTAATCCGCTTTCCTCTACAGGTTCGTTAAGGAAAACCTGAATACCTTAAACTAGTCTAGGGCTCAGAAACCTTTTAAGTACATCTAAAAATGTGGGATTTTAATAAATGCCTCAAAAAAAGATCCCTGGACCAGACAAGCAAAGGGTCCCTGGTTTAAAAGGTGAACTTTCGAAGTACCCCTCTTCAAATTTCTAATTTCCAAATTGCCAGTTAGACGGTTATTCACAGGCACAGAGTAGTATTATAGAAAAGCTGTCTAATTGATTACAAGAAGTTTATGCCAAGGCTATGCAAAAGGCTTCAAAAAGAGTTCAGTATATTGCACTATGTAGTAATAGGAAATCACTCAGCTACTTAGGTACACCGTTGTAATTACTTATTCCAATAGATGTTTTTCATTATTCCGATCGATTATTTCTTAATTATTCATCAAAAAAATGTTAAAAGGAAAAATAAGATCGTGCCAGTCCCTCCTAACATTTATAATTTACTGGTACCATCAAAGCTTACAAGTTTCGTCTTCAACCTTCTTCACACCAGACACCACTGCACCGGCTCATTAAATAAACGACTGGTGACTCGTCCAATAAAACAAAAAAAAGTGTCCTTCAGGATTTATTTTATTTATTTAGATCTCTGGTTAAAACACCCACTTTACAGAGTTTACCTCACTCATTACTTGATATAAGCACTTTTTTCAAAAACCATCAAAAAGTCACACGATGCCAAAGAATCGTTGCGTCCCTTCTTCATTATTACCACGCTCCACACTAATTCTGCTACTGCTAATAACAATGGGGAAAAGAATCAGTTCATCATCATCACCTTTATACGAATTACCTGAGAACCCTCTTGGAATGTGCACAGTTCACCTCTACCTCATTGCAGAGGACTTTCAAGGAATTGACCTTTGCGATGAAATCGTTCATGCAAATACACATAGGGTCCTTTGGACTTTCAAATCATTTAAAACATGGAACAGGACAATGAAACGTGAATTCTTCGGGAATCAATACACTTGGGGCACGGTTGAAGCAGATAGAGTAATTACCCAGCCAACACTAGGCTTTTTTGAACCCTGTACAATAACAATGGTGATCGAGCCTCCTAAATTAAAATTTAGTGTAAACTCTGACATCCAGTTTCAAGCAATAACTGAAATTACTAAATATTCCATTTACTCTTACAAAAATTGGAACAGGTCAGTGTTTATTCTTATAAGGCGAACGTGCAACCCTGCCATCTATGGTTTGGTACATGCTAAAACCCCAAACCGACTTTTTGTCCATTTTCTTATCGACGAAAATGAGAGTGATTGCACTGATGATTACAAACAATTTCTTCGACCCCAAAAAACCCTATTTCCCAACACATTTTTCTGTGTCTTATGTCAGACATTTTATTTCGTTAATTTAAATAAAAATGAAACGTTATTGAACACGGACATTAATACAATAAGGAAGACACACAGAGCAAAAAGTACCTTCACTTTAGGCTATTATAGCCCTCGGTATACTTACATGGGATCTAGGTTACCCTTAACCTACTGCCTCAAAACATCTTGGACAATTCTGGAAAAAAACTTTTTTCGCCACAGATGCACTTTCAACGATTTCATCTTGCACCATTTAGCAAAGGATTTTAATTTTAAAGTGTCCAGAAAACGACTGGATGTAGATGATCTAACCAAAGACTTACCAAAAATCCCACGAGGTTTTATTGCATTCGATTTAACTTCTTTATCAGAGTGTGATTTGCAAGAAATGAACGGTCTACTTCAAACGAAACTTGTTCAGCATAAAATATTCTACTGTGAGAAAAAGGACAAAGGAGACCTTATTTTGTTCAGTGCTTGGTGGTCACCCTTTCCACTCCAAATATGGATTCTTGTGGCCCTAGTCATCACTGCAACTACTGTTTTCTTAGCAGTCGACGCAAAAGCTAAGGGGTCTAAGGCCCAATTTTTGTACACATTTCTCCGACAATTTTTCGTCACAATTCGATCCGTCATGAGACAAAATGAAGATCGTCGAGAAGGTATTCTACTAACTTTTACATACCTGTCCCTAATCTACACTACATTGTACGAAAATACTATTACAAGTGAACTCATATCTCCACCAGATCCCGAGATATTTGAAAACATTGTGAATATAACGGATGCGGGCTATACGCTAATCTCTCAAAGAGATGTACTGGACAATATTGATTTGTACGAAATTGGATTTATTAAATTAAAAGAAGAGGGAAAATTCAACGCCCTTATGGAAAAATGGAGAGAAGGGAATACAAATAAGGTGGATCAAGTTTTTATTGGAAAACATAATTTTGAAAATATGACAGATCGCATCGTAAGGAAATGTCCTTCTCGAACCGCAGTGGAAAAATATGCTGGTACTACGCCTCTTATGGAAGAACAGGGGGAAAAATTAAATGCCATGAGGAATGAAGACAACTGCGTGTGCCACTTTGTGAAGGAGGCTGTGATGGAAGATCAAACTTTTGGTTGGATTTTAACTTTTTATCAAGAATTAATCTTGAAAAAAATTTCTGAATATCGAGCTGTGGGATTAATAGCTTTTTGGAAAGAGATGGAAAAATTCGATAGGAAATTGCAAAATCGTTTAATTTATTTGTATACGAAATCAAAGAAGGAGGAGGAAATGGCAGAAGAAAATAAAAACAAAAGTTATGGGTTTGATTTTGACTTAGATAGAGAAAAGCTGAGACAACGGGGAAGTATTATAACTTTACCTAATTTAGTTCCAGTGTTTGTCGTCTGGATATTTGCTCTTGGTTATTCAACATTTGTTTTAGTAATTGAAAATAAGATTCGGTGCTTAAGATTTTTTAAGAGTTTGGATGTTGGTAGGCGATGTAGGGAGTTTCTAGGTCATTTTTATTTTCGCCTTATTTTGATGACTACTTGGATATTGAGGAAGTAATATTTGTAAGCTTGGCCACTGATTAAGATTAACTTTGGAAGTGTTGGTGTCTTGCAGTCCACCTGCACCTGCTACAAGTCTAAATTTTCATTTTTTTGTCCAATGTGAAACTTTTTAGGCATGAAGTAGTTGAGGTTGCGGAACTTAAAGTGTTGTTGATGAAGTACATCATTAGCCTGAGCTTTGGACTTTTTATCCCACGACCTTCTTCGAAGAAGAAAAATTATTTTACAAAAAAGAATTTTGAAACAGTCAAAGTATTGAAAATAAAACTTGTAGAAAGAACATTAACATTATAGTAAGTGGCAGTTTGTACAAAAATTTTAATGTTTCTAAATAGGCTTAATTTAATGTTTAATAAACCATTACAAATGGATATATGACAGTGTCGTCAGATTATATTTATGGTGTGTTCATCTGTTCAAAAAAATTGTTTTACGACACTTTAAAGTTGGAGGTGAAAGAGCCACACACTAGAAAGGCCGGGGTACTATGCAACACAATTTTGTACATTTTTTCTCAAATTTTGTTCACATTTTTTGTGATTAATATTAAGTGGTGTGGCCGATTTGCACTATTTCATAAATTTTATCGTCCCTTCGACCTTAGGAACCCATACGTGAAAACAGAATTAAAAAGTGTTATTCCTGTTAAAAGTTAGCCGTTAGGGCAGACACACAGACGGACGGACGAACGGACGGGCAGACAGACGGACGGACGGACGGACGGGCAGACAGACGGACGGACAGGCAGTCAGACGGACGGACGGGCAGACAGACGGACGGACGGACGGACGGGCAGACAGACGGACGGACGGACGGGCAGACAGACGGACGGACGGACGGGCAGACAGACGG
>JAQGBU010001032.1:0-15986 GCA_034698605.1 Isotoma decorata
AATTTCTTTTTTCAGATTTTCGTCTTTAATCAATGGATCCATACGCCGCTTAAACTAATTTCATCAATTAACAATAAGTTGCATTATTTATACATAGTCTACTACCTTAGCGTATAATTATCAGCCAACTGCCAAGCATTATTCTAAATAACTCTTAATTTACCGTGAGCTAAAACTATTAATAAACTCAAAACTACAGATTAGAGATATAAATGGAGATTAATTGTTCATATTTATAAGGAAAAATTTACAACTTTTGTTTATTGCCTTGTTAAAAAAACGTTATTCCCCTAGTATTCATAAACTCAGTAATTCGTAAGCACAAATAAACGTATAAGCAAAGTTTTGTTAAACTTTTCTAACTTTATCCAGAATATCTTTTTCGGACGAGGTAAGAGTCAAATCCTGATCCACTATAGATCCACAACTGCGATCAATCCAACTTGCACAAAAAATTAATGCAAAACTAATCAAATTTACTTTGAAAATGAACAGGTTCATTTTGATTTGTAAAATTGCTTAAGTTAAGTTTTAGATCTTAAGGTTGCTTAAGATCTAAAAAACCAAAAATATCCAACGGATTTGTTGTTCAAGGGACTATCGCCTTTTCCAAAATGAACAAATCTTCTTTTTTTTAAATTAAGAGAAAAATGCAAAAATTATTTATCTAGTGAATCATTGTTTCAGCATAACATCATAATCACAAGAATTTAATGACTTTTTGCACGAGAGACTCACTATCTTGTTATTGAAATTTGAGTGTATTATTTGCTCCAGATTGTAAGTGTACCTTTTGTATTGTTAAATTACCCTTCTTACACTAGTAATAACTGTATAATTAAACAAATAGATAGCTCCTACTAGACACGAAATTGTTTTAGACAATAGTAGTTAATGTAACTATACTCATTATTATTTCAGAACTTATGAAATGACATATTATTATCTCCCCGTGTATCGTGCTATTCGGATTGCTTCGCTGTCTTTTAACCCAAGAAGGAAATGCTGGAATTAAGTTTTTATCAATTTTATAAAACGTACGTATGAATTATAAGCCTGATTTAAAGATGACTCAATGATTATTGCTTTAACTGCTAAAGAACATAAAAAAGGCTAGCTTGGGATTGCGTTTTGTTATTTTGATCAAATAGTTATTTATTAGTTGCAGGGGTTAATTATTATTAAATGTACTTAAGATTAGTCCCAGAATTTAAGCGTAATAGTGAAGGGTGCACTTTGATGGAAGATATTTCATACTTTACTATTTAGTGTAATGGTAAAAAATGTGCAAATTTTAATGCACCGGTTGTAACAAGTATAATTGAGATGACTTTCTTACAATTTCAATTTCTAATCTTAAGTCATTTCAACAACTGCAACTTTCACAATAATATATCAAATGGAGTATCATATGAATAAACTACTTTAACTTGGAGTCTACAAATGAAACTATTTATTGTTACATTTGTGCAAAACATAATTGTCCATGAAAACATATTTTACAATTGTGCAATGTTTTCGTACCTTATATAAATAGTGTCGCTGGTTTAAAAATATTCAGATTTAGAATCAGAATTTTGTATTAGAATCATCATGAAATCCAAATATAATACAATGGATAGGTACTATAATAATGTTACGTAATGCAATGATGCATGTAACCAAATCAGAAAACGTTTGGAAATGATTAGATAATTGGCATAGTTTGGGTATTTCAGGTAGAAATACCCATGGAATCATATAATCTACGATTTTTGATTTTTGAACAATTAAAAATCGGGGTTTTCAGAAGCAAAGCTTTCTGCTGTAGAGAGATCATCACCAAAAAATGTTTTTAGACACGAGACTGCTCATGCAGTCATGCACGCAATAATTCGTATTTTATTTTCACACGTCATAATATTAAAATACTTAACATATTAAAAATATTTAACAATATACAATTATAATATATTTTTAAATAAACCATACACATGGAATACTTAATTGGCACAGGGAGACCTGTCTACAATTAGTACGAAAGGTATAGAGGGTGAAGTCCAGGGGGTGTGGCCGATTTGGCCCATTATTACTTTGAATCGCTCCTTTGATCGTACGACACTATTTGCGAAAACATAATTCGAAAAAGTTAATAGGCCAACTTTACCCTTACATAATGGAAATACTTTAATCCATAAAATATTTTAGCGTACAAAATGACAGACTATGATTCTAATAAGTTAAAAATAGTTTGGCAGTTTTGTTCCTCCATATTCAAAGGGTAGTTGGTCCTCATCAATTGTTTTAAGTAGAATATTCTGCCACTCTCTTTTATTGGAACCGTATACCACGATTGAATCTCTTGTTGAAGGAACCATCACTGGTTTCACTAAATTTAGCACTATTTCAAATATTGATGGTGCTGTGGAAATAATTTTTTATATAAAAGGAGTTCATATACAACAATACGACTCTAAAAGCACAATAATATTTCGAATGATTAATTCGAATCGAATGTGGCTTACTATTTAGCAGGATCATTTTCTCATATAGAAAGGGGAAGTGGCTATCCAAGGCTCTTGCTAGTGAAACGTACAAGGTGAGACCTAAAAGGCATTCAGTTATTTTTGCAATAAGTATTGAAGGCATTTCAGACTCAATAAACCATGACAAATGGATGTAAAAAAGTATCGTTAGAGGATCTTTATGAAATTGAAAACGTTGTGTTGAACGTTTGAATGTGACGATCATGGTGTTCATCTGTTCAGAAAAATTGTTTTGTGAAATTTAAAAGTTGGAGGTTGAAGAGACATTCAATCTGTTTTCAGCAATGAGAGACCGGGGCACTATGGAACATGTTTTTATACATTTATGTCAGTGTTTTGGGTTTTTAATTTTTAAAATTTGGGGGTGTGGCCGATTTGGCCCATCTTCAAACTTATACCGTTTTTTGACCCTATGAACCCATTTCTGAAAACAGAACTTGAAAATGTTGACCCTATCCAAAGTTATGAGAGTCCAGACACCAGACACCAGACATCAGACATCCGACATCGGACACCATGAACGTTCACATAAAGTATCTAACGATACTTAATAATAAATGTTTATAATCAACACTTACATTGGACACAAGCGTGTTGGACAGTATTAAATCCTTCAATATTTACTAGTAAATCCGTCCGTGTAACAAATTTACCTTCCTTTTGTTCCTTTTGAATTGCTTTTTCAGCATCATCCAGCATTTTATAGATATACCTCTCAAGTTTATCTCGATTTCCGGACAAAATTGCACTACGGAAATCCCATTGACCAAAGGGAAGAATAACAACTGTGAAAAATCAAATTTGCATTAACATTTTGGTGTAGATGGACAGTTATAATTTAAGAGGTCAAAGAGGTCAAGGGAGATTGTGAAATATTTAAAGAAATTATGATCCTCACGTGGTTTTCCGTCTTTGTCAACTGAATCAACGTTGTATTCATAAGCTGATTCGAAGTCAGACCAATCTTCTTCATGAATTGTATCCATTTTTAGACTTTTTCTCCACTTTATGTGCTATAATTATCGTGCAGTATGATTTACAAAAGTTGGCTCATAATTCACATGAGTAAATCATGTGAACTAGATTATGAATTTGCTTTGTCACATAACATGCTCGAAGAGAAAATAAATAAACGTATAAAATATTTTAAAGTACCTCCAAAAGCATCTCCTTCGATCGATGCAAATCGAAATTTGTAGCTTAAAGAATAAAAGTTTTGTTAATTCGGCTCATTTAGTCCTGAATATTTGGTTTCTATTCTAATATTGTTTCCTTAATTAAACTCACCTCTTAACCATCTTATTAAATAAACTTCTTTTTTCAATTTAGCATCTTTAACTAATGGTTCCAGGGTGTCTTTCAACTAAAAACATAAAATAAAAATAATAGTACTACAAGAATGTTCTGCTGGTAAAACAATATTTTCCTTCTCTATAAACTTAAACAACTGTAGTACCAATTCGAAACTAAATTTTAAATATAAATGTTACAATTGCAACCTAACTAACCTTATCTAGAATAGCCTTTTCTGAAGATGTGAGAGTTAAATCACGATCAACTATTGATCCTAAACCATAATGGAAAAGACAAAAAGTAAAAAACAGGGTAATAACAACTTGTTTTAAATAAAAAACAGACATATTGACTTGAAAAGTTTTTATTTCCAATTTTTTGTTTTAAGTATCCTCAACTTTAAAAAAATGAATTTCAGCAAAATAATAATAAAAATTTTCAAAACTCTCTCGAGATCTTGTTGAATAGAAGTATGAGTCTTTGAGCAATCAAAATTAAAATGAAATTAAATGAACGCAGTTTTCAGGTAAATATATAGTCTACTTTCGTGACGTAAAGGTAGCATTTCAATTACTTAATCACTTCTACCATCCCCCTAGAAAGATAATAACAACAATTACGTAAATGGGTAAGACTCGTTTTACTGGCTGGCGTTCAAGTTGTTTTTAAACATTTTTCAGATACTTAAGAAGTGAACAGGACGCAGTGAGAATTAATTAATAACTCAGCACTTGAAAAATTGTAACAGAATAGGTAGTCTTAATTTTTTATAGTTACACAATGTAAACAATATTATAATAGTCTGAGAGAATGAACTCATAAAAACATGGAGAAGGTTAACCAGTCACTACCCAATAATGACGTATTTCGTATCAAAATCTTGTAATTGTACTTTCTTTTTTTGGCAAATTGTAATGTAGAAAAAGTTAAGCTGTTGTTATTATATGAAACAATGATTAATTAGAGTCTGAGTCTGATGTTCACTCTTGGATTCCAGTCAAAAAGAGCACCATTCAAGTGCTTTATCTGTTGAGTCTTGTCTTCAGCATAGTTAAAGACTGGACAAAAAGTCCAATTGCGACCTTGTATCTTTTTCGGAGAGGATGACATCAACCAAAGTACACTGCACTGATTAACATTTAAATGTATAGGGTTGGGCATAGGCAACAAAAATATTAGCCTTAGCCATAAAAGACTTATTTTTTCATCAACAAGGTAACGTGTTCTCATCTACTATTATACAAAGCAAGTGCTGTCACTCTGTCGTGCTGTCACTCTGTCGTGCTTGAAAACTACTCCTCCATAACTATCACAAGTACAGCCAACCTGAAAATAGCATTGGAAAGAGGACAAAAAGTTAGCCCTAAAAATCTTTTTTAAGTCCCTCTGTAACCTCTGACCTTCTCACGGTCAATTTACACTTAACATGCAATCCCCATAAGGAAACTACTGCTAAGAAAATAGCGTTGTTCATAAATACTACCCTATAAATATGGATAAATAGGTAATATTATATCCCTTCTAACAAAGATGCGTATATAAGCTATCTGTGATTTTAACATTACTTTCGATCGGTTCGAAATATTCCTCTTAAGCGGTCGCAAGTAAAAGTTTCAAACCAAAAGTTTGACTTATACTGGAAATTGAACATGGAGTCGTTTTAGTTGTCAAACTCAGTATTGCTATAAGAATTTGACCACGCCCACTTTCCCAGGAGTATTAAAAGCCCTAAATTTTAAAATTAGAAACATTTTGAAACAAAAAAAATTATACATTATTTATGAACACAAACATTACTTTTAAATGAAATGAGCAGCGCAAAACTTAAATCAGAGCTGTTTTTTTTAAACGAAATGGAAATTTTTACCTCCCAAAATATTTCTATTTATTGAATTTTCAAAAAAAAAGAAACTTTCGACAAATCCTTTTCCTTTTTATTCAAAATGAAAATAAATTTTTATGAAAAATGAGATTCATGGGGATTTTAATTCTACTCGTGGCCATGCAATACATTCTCAAGCGCTCCTTTTGCATTTAACAGTTTGATATGACAATTTTAGCTTTGACCGCTATTTCGCCTGACCTTAGTAACATTACCTTATAATTACTGTGCACTGGCTCTTATATAATAATATGATTCACTAATGGTAATAATAATAATAATTCACTATAATACACTAAGCTGGACTTAAAGTCTTGCAACTTATGCTATGCTTTGCTAAAGAATAAATCGAATTATACTGATTTGCAAACGCAATAACATGTATTTACTAGCTATATTATTACACAAAATTTCCACTACAGAACTCCTTGGGAGCTTTAATTACTCAAACTTCTGAGAAGGGTTAAACCGTTTTAAGTAAACTCTAAAATATGGAAAGGTTAAGAGTGGAATTAGCAAAAATAAGCAATATCAAAATGGTTAGTGTAAAAATTGATAGGAAGTTCAAGTGGAATCAACAAAACAATGATATGTATAAAATTTTAAATAGAAAACTATTCCTATTTAAAAAACTTTAAGTTACCTCGATTTGACAAAAATGAACGATTGCGGGCATAGGAAACCTACATTAGGCCGCACTTAATTATTGCGTCGATATCACAGTGGTTTGCTGGACCTGAAAAATTGCCTTAATTAGCCAACTTATCCTATCAACATAATATATACATCATGCGAACCAAAGCTGCGAATGATATGTAGCTTGACCCCACATCACCCACTTTTTAGGGGTCGCACCCTCCCAGGGTTCGGAGGGGCATAATTTAAAGTCCATGGGGCTCGCACGGGAATAGCTAACTTTAAATTTTGGTTGCGTTTCATTGTTTCTTCCTAATTAAATGTTAAAATAGCTATTTTGGGGAACCTTTGACCTCATTTATTTCTAAAGGTCATCAATTCGAGCAAAAATTGCTAACGGAACTACATAGACGCTTATCTGGTCTATGTGCTTCAAAAACCACTTTTTGCTCACTGTTCTATATCAAGAAGATAATTGCGTTTGAAAATTTAAAAAACACTTAGCTGGAATAGCGGGCGGCGCACTAAAAAATAGGCAGACTAAAAACCATGCATTAAAGGGTAGGAATGAAACCTTATACATTTTTCTCTTGTAAAAATCCATAAGTTAAATTAAATGATACAATTAAAACTGGACGAAAACATTTTTTTTGTCAATTAGTGTACCTCAAAAAGATTTTTTGTCAAGTATTGTACCTCAAAAAGATTTTTTCATCCCGTTTTAATTCCTTCATTGAATCTAATTTATGGATTTCTTGAAGACAAAAATTGTGTAAGGGCCATTTTTACCTTCTATCTAACGAAGGGGAAAAAATAAAATTATTTTTTCGTAGGTGGATACGTGTAGATTGTGCATATGGGGGGTTAGCGTAGGGGTAAAAACGGTAGGAGTTGGGATAAAGAGCTGATCCCCTTTTCCGCGTACCTAGCTTCACCACATGTGTAAACACTGCTGGACAAGGGACCGATCGGTTATCCTACGCGTTTGGGAGGGGCGTGGGTTTGACCTGCTAGCCGGGTTGAGTAGTACTGGTGGTTCCCAAACGCCAGGGCACCTACTTATACGTGCGGTGCACACTCTCAGTCTTCTGGATATATAAAAAAAATTGTCTCAAAATTATTTTATAGTTTTACGGCTTCTACTTTGAATTAACAATATGCAGGTCTCCCAGCCACAACTTATTTCTAAGAAAACGGGCTCTAAGAAAGGTCCATTGGCAGGGTTATCAACCCGTGTTGGCCACCTATTAAACCCAGGAACAGCCCAGATACCAAGGACACCTACCCCGTACTTAAAGCTCCTAATGAAAAGGACACACCGAGCCAAGTAGGATTAACAGGCATATAGATAGAGGTAGGAATCGAACCCTCAACATTTCGGGTCAGGAGTAAGGCACGCTACCTTCTAAACCACAGATGCCTGCTTTTTGCTGAATGCTGACATGCGGACATGCTGAAGGACTCATGATTTAGTTATTAACTAGGCAGTGGTTCTCTCTAATTCTGCTTTTAAAGTCAATTTGAATTAATGGAGGCTAGATAAGGAAACTTAGGTTGCTAAGTTGGTGGGGCACTGATGGACTGGCAGGCATGATTACGGCGGGTGGGAGGTTGGGGTGGGGCCTGTGCGTTAACGTTAACTGGTACTGGTAGCTGTGCTATTTCCGGCTACCGGGGAACTGACTTTGGCAAGCAGGGTTTGACATCTGGTCCTCTTCGCCTGCGATGGTTGGTCTTCCAGTTTAGGAGTGTCTGTTAGATACATGAGACTTAGGTTATATATTTATAACATAGGATGCATAAAATATGCCTAACAGGGACATATTTTATACATGATATTTAGATTAGTCTTTTTCCTTTTCGATCCTTGTCGATTTCCTTTCCAAAGTTATTAGTTTATAATTATCCCTTCCTTTGTAATCCATATATATATATAGATTAGAACTAATGATATCATTTGAACAGAAGGAATTAAGATCAATCTATAAACTACACATTATGTTGTAAAACGGTATTTGAGTATTGCTTAGTAAGAACACTACGTTTCTAAAATTCAAAAAGATCCTTTTAATACAGTGCCCCACACGGGGCCATCTAACTGGCCCGTGTTTCGAAATCGATTTGTAAGTGGTATTAAAACTACCCCAAATCGTTTTTTCATGCGCTCACGCATCCGGGAACTTACCGAGGTATTTCATACTTTGGTTCTGGGTAAGTAAGTGGTCACCGACACTATCCGTGGCCGACGGATAGTGTCGATACTGATACAATAATGGAGTACAAACGGCTACGACCTTACAAATACACACATACATTCCCCCAACCACACCCCGTTAGCGGGACCATTGACCTACATGGTGAAGTGTACGTTTGGACCTCAAGTATGCACAACTGAAAACAAAATTGAAAAATATCTCTATGGTAAGTTAAAGCAGACTTTCTGCTATTGCCTCTGAGTTTGGAGCCCAGGGGGTGTGGCGGATTTGGGTCATTATCGAACTTGACCTGAAGTTAGTTTCGAACTTTCCTTTTATGTGAAAACAGACTTGAAAAGTTGATTCAGTGGAAAGTGTTGACGGACAGACGAACATCATGCGCATTCACATAAAGTAGCTCCACCACTTAATAACAAAAATAAAGCTTACAGTAAAAGCATCACTTTTGTATATAGTGACAAGACGGCTAATTTTTAAACAATATTACTGATACTTTGTACTACCGTGCAATAATTGATATTAGCAAGACATTTCAATAAAGCCAATAAAAAAAAGGAAAAAAACTATATATCTACTATTATAGGATTTCAGTGCTGAAAATCTGTTAGTCAGTGGAGAGACAATACTACTTTCGAACAGTGCAACTTAGAGATCCGAGACTTATATTTTTGAAATCCAACAAAAAATTAAACATGATAGGCTATATTTTAAAACTCTAACTTGACCTACTGCGCGGTCACAGGTCAAAACTATTCTAAAATCTATCTCCAAAAAATCATGTAGCATATCAATCGATTTGTCTTGTCAAGACAAATCGATTTGGTACCAAGCGTTTTGACCTGTGACGTTTTGGTCGAACGTTATTGACCGCTCAGGTCAAAGATATCCTAAAATCCATCTCAAAACCATCATGTAGCATGTCAATCGATTTGTCTTGACACGACTAATCGATTAAGTACCGATTGTTTTAACCTGTGACATTTGCGTCGAAAGTTATTGACCGCTCAGGTCAAAGTTATCCAAAATCCGTCTCAAAACCATCATGTAGCATATCAATCGATTTTTCTTGACACGACAAATAGATTTGGTACCAAGCGTTTTGACCTGTACCCTTTTGGTCGAAAGTTACTGACCAAGCCCCAATGTCGAAAGAATTGGTACCACCTCACTTTTGCACAACACAACGTACACTTCTATCGTTGTATCTCTCTCTACTCAGGCAAGCCCGGGATTTTGACACGTCTATCATGTTTGGGGTAGCAATCCCTAAGTGCTTATAGAGATGCATCTCCAAAACCAGTCAATAACTAAAGAAGCTTTGAAATTAGAAATATGTCAAGAAAAAGGTTTACACATTACTTTGTGCACACTCTTTTCGCATTGGTTTTACTATTCATTGATCAGGGGTATTATTTCGTTTATTGCACACTATTTTCATATTCTAAAAAACTGTAAATCAATTATGGGATGACATCCCTGAACTACAACTTACTCAATGTGTTTCTGATGCACTTTATTACTTTTATAGTATTACTTTTATAGAAGACAATAGTTGCTTATAAAACTTACTGACCGACCTCTGACCTCTTAATTAGAAGTCAGTTTTGGCATACCCAGGACCACAAAAGTGCATTTTTTGGAGAAGCCAGCGTATCGTAGCTAGCTTAAAATACTTGTATGGTATATATTAAGTATATCGATAAGTGCAGTGTTTATGCCCCCCAAGAAATATTTTAAATTAATAAAAAAATTGATTGGACGGCTTTAACTTATAAACAAGGTTTTTCATGAGGGTTATATTTCTTCTGAATAGCTCAAAATTTTATGCACTAACTATTGTCTTAATTAAACAAAAAAACCTCCAACAACTCAACTGTTTTTTTGTTGAAATTTACACATTGAAAAGCTAAGTACTAATCACGAAGTGTAATTTTCCTCACATATTAAAATACGCTTTAGTATAATTATTTTCCAAAGAATGGAATTGAATCTTGCAACAATTATTCTCATCAACATACATTGCAATTATTAGCACGCAAAAATGATAGTAACTATTTTTCAAATACATCCTAATATTATAAAGATTCTTGGAGGTTTTACTCAAATGGAAAATTTTGCTTCTCTGTATTAAGCAGTTAGAGAAAGACTGCTTCGCCATTCTCGTTTAAATGGAGTAGCTGATTTGAAACGAATATTTTGCTACGGAGATACTTTAAACGAATGATAGTGCCGTCTGTCTCTCCGTCGATCTGTCCATCCATTAGTCCGTTTGCTCCAACTTTAGAAAAATGAACTTTTTCAAGATTAGATTTGTGGTCATTTTTAGGTCAAATCGGCCGTACATCCTGTGATAGTACACTAAATCTGGTATAACTTACCACATGATGAAGTTTTTTCAGTTCTGTATTCAGTATGTGACCTAAGTCATGTAACGGTGACCTCGGATCATATTCAACTGTTAAAAAGTGATACCTATCATTCTTTGTAATATTTAAGTTAGCGAGATCCCTGTGTTGAAAGATAGCGATATCCCTATGATAAAGCGATACCCTTATATTTTAGGATCACATGGCGACATCCCTACATTAGTTTAAGAGGTAGCCGCATATGGGTGTAAGAAAGTTAGTTCACGTTGTAGTGCCGCCAGATGGTGTACATGTCAAGTGTAGAGGTTAGTGACTACGTAGCTTCTATGGTGGGATGGGTGTTTTTCGTGTAGTGAAGATGAGTGGAGGCGGTATGTCCCAACATTCAGTCTAATGCCTCCAGAGGTCAAACAAAATATAGTGGTTCTCCGCTTTAGATAGTTTTTCTTAAATAATTATTAATTTAGTTATTAATTAGTATTAAAGTTATTTATTTATTTTGTTTATTTAATTATTACAATCGCAAAACCCTCCAGGAGGACCACATATTAATAAGTAATCACGAAGGACTTATTACCTAAAAGCACAAAAACCAAAACAATGTGGTAGTCTGTTAAGAAAAGATTTAAATTGATTAGAATTTACAACATAGTCATAATAATCATGTCATCAAAAGTTAGCCATGCAAACAGACAGACGGACGGACAAACTGACGGACACCATGAACGTTCACATAAAAAAGACCGGGGCACTATGCAACGCAATTTCATAATTTTTTTCAATTTTCTTGTGATTAAAATTAGGGGGTGTGGCCGATTTGCCCAATTTTACAAACACTTCCCTTTGACCTTTGACCTTTGACCCTAGGAACCCAATTGTGAAAATAGAATTTAAAAAAATTATTCCTGTCAAAAGTTACCCATTCAGACAGACAGCAGGACAGACGGACAGACAGACCGACGGACACCATGAACGTTCACATAAAGTATCTAACGATACTTAATAATCATATTTATCATGAAGTTAAAAACCACGAACACTTTAAATTGTAAACTGTTTTTCAAAAGTCAGATTCATCAGAAACATTAAGTATAGCAGATTCAATACAAGAATAATTACAAACATCAGTGATTCATTGGGCACTAATAGTGTTATTTTGAATTTCTAATAGATGATTCAGTAGACTCTTTTTGAAAATCTTAAATCCTTTTTGCGATGAAGGACCAAGATCAGGAGGTAACTGGAGCCATAACTTTGACGCAGTGTATCGGATAGAGGTTTTTCCTATATTTGAAATACACTTAATATTAGGGTAATGATGTGTTTTATCTCTAGTTACATTTATGGAATCATTTTCAAAGTACAAGATAATTTCTAAAATTCGAAGGACAAATAGAATAAAAAGTTTTATATGCTAAGTTAAGAGTTTCATACTGAAACCGGTGGTTTGAAAATAACCATTTTAGCTCATTACCAATGACATTAGATACAGAATCATAAGGCAGTAGGTTGTAAATGAATCGAGCACTTTGCTTAATAACCTTATCTATCTTGCTACAGTTTTTAGGACCATTCAACCAAATGGGTTGTGCGTAATTTATCACAGAATTAACAAAACTGTCATGTAGGATTTTTTTTACTCTCTTGGTTCAAAATTCTTTTTATTAGATACATGGACAATAAGGAAGATTTAAATTTTTAAAACACTGCTTCACATTGAGAATACCATGATAAATCCTCATCAAATATAAAACCAACGATTTTCATTTTGTCAACACGTTTAATATTAGAGCCATTTGTTTTTACACTTGGATTGCCAATATTGCTAAGCACATTGGGTTTACCCAGAAACATTAAAAGGGAATTATTAACATTTAGCTCCAATCTATTGTAGTTCATCCATTTAGAAATAGAAAATAAGTCAGACTCTAGCTTTTTAATAAGAAGGTTCATTTCATAAACCGGTCCACATATTAATAAGTTTGTGTCATCTGCAAAAAGAGTATGGAGAAACTCTTTAAGGTGGCAAGGTAAGTCATTCATGATTATCACACTTGCTACTTGCCGCATTGCGGCGGCATAGTAGTCCACGATGCGGCAAATGTTGCCGCATTGCGGCCGCATAGTTGGATTTCCAAAACAACTATGTGGCGCATTGCGAACGCATGATGCGGGATTTAGGATGCGGGAATTTTTCCGCACAGTTTGGTCTCAAAACCACTATGCGGCGCATTGTGGCCGCATGATGCGGGAATTTTGCCGCATAGTTGGATCACCGAAACAACTATGCGGGATGCGATTTATCGAATCCCAATTATGCGCCCGCATCCCAAAGTAGCATGTGTGCCGAAGACTATGTATGTTCGCATTGAGGTTGTAATGAGATACATATTTAAAAACAGGTTTGGATGAAAAATAGAAGAGTAGATGTAAAAAACGGGTTTAAAGTTTTATTCTGAGTTTTTAAAATTTTAATTTTTAAATTAAAAATAGTATGTACATGTGCTTAAAGCATGGGGATTCACATGATCCATTTAAAATCGAAATAGAATTATAAGCCAACTAGAGTTTTAAAACCCCAAGTTTTTTCAAAACTTTCAAAAGATAAAAGTTTCGACAGGGGTATTGAGGCAAGGGGATTCTAATGAGCGAGCTATTCAAAAACAGAGCGCTATGAGAATTTCGAGAGTAGATGCAAAATAAAAATTCCGATTTGTTTTTCTCATTTCTGAAAAATTGTCAATATTTTTTTGAAATCAATAAACAAAATTAGTTGCGACAGATGTAATAAAACACGGGGATTCATATCAGCGGTTTTTGAAAGTTAATGTAATTTAACTTAACACGCTTACGTCTGCAAGTTTTCATTTCAAATTAGGCAGGCAGATAGAGAAATTGAAACTCATATCAATTCGTAAATCGGTGTAGGCCTACGCTTGGCCTGAATCAAGTTGCACAGGAAAGTTTTTTTTTTACATATGACAGGTTGAATTTTCCTCATTGGTTCCGACTTATGAAACTGCTAGCAAATGGCTAACAGTATGACTAATGACAACACTGTCAAAAGTTAATTGTGTGGAATTCTTAACGTTAAAAAAATTGTAGCCATTTATCCCAACACAAAGCTCGATAGGACGAATAGCAGCAGTTTTTCTTTGAATGAACTTATTAGCTTTAACAATCGAAGCTATATTCCAGGTCCTGATTATAGATTTTGAAAAGGTCGTAACTTTTGAAGTGATTGGAAATACAATTAGAAGTACTATTCTAAGAATTACAAGTGTCAAAGGGAAGCATATATACATTATTAAAGGGAGTTTATGATAAGCACTCAGGATTGTGTATGCACTAACCAATGCAACTACATAACAAAACCCGAAAAGAACTAAAGCTGTGAATTCCTGAAATTGTCTACACCTTTGCGATGAGATAATAAGGCAGTTGTACAGTGACATTAAATCATGATATTCCTGAGTCACGCTAATTTGCAATAGATTTTTTCTTTGTCTACTTTCAATTAATTTTAAAACATTAAGAACCACCTTCAAACAAAAAACGGTTAGTAACATAGTGAAAAGTGATAGTCTTGCAAATTCAAAAGTAAAAATTATTAGGTGAATAAGTCTCAAACATTGTACAGCGTAATTAACAAGTGGAGACACTTTGAAGACGGCCATCTCTTGAATGATGAAGTAGAACGGATCTGTGTTATAAATGAAACCAGCAACAAAGCCTAAAACCGTATAGAAAATCTGGTACATTTGCATTGTTACACTAATGCTGCTTATCATCATGTGCAATAGGAACTGCACGGGACTGTTGGGCAATCCATTTTTAATTTTAGTAGTATCTGAAATAAATGCAATAGTTAGTTCTGTACATTTGTAGGTAAATAAGTGTAAAAATTCTATTTAAAAGGAAATAAAATATAAGGGATTGTTGTTACCTTTCTCTAATTTCCGGTTTAACTCCATAAGTCCATTAAAGCCAGATGCGAAATCTTCTCCAAAATGTGCAAAACTGATACACATTTGAAAACAAAATATCTCAGCCATCGCTAAAAGAAGAAGCAATACTAGACTCAAAAGAGAGATTGTCAAATTTTTCTGGTACAATTGCATCCCGAAAACATAACAATTGGATCCTGCTCCTAAGAATCCGATTGCAAAAATCATATTGAAGTACCACCAAAAAGTTTCCTTTAAATCTTTCGTAAAAACGAATTTTAAATGCTTTGAATCCCAATGCAACGGCAAAGGAATGAAACTCAAATGTTTAGCTGATTTTGTGTATCCATTGAAGCAGCTTATGATTGTTTGAGTCAGCATAGTGATGTAGGTAAATGAGTCGTGAAACCCTAATCTTCACAGTATTTTATGAATTACCAGTGTTAACTTTATGCTTAAACCAGCATTAATAGTGAAAATAACAATAGTATTAAAGCAGGTTAAATGAAGAATGAGAAACTGTAAAAACACCGAACTTATTTTGCTCTGTAATTTTTATTTTATAAAAATTCAACCATTTCCTTGTTTCAGGTATACATTATTGGGTTCTTTGTCACAAGCTCTCTAGATTTTAAATTCTTTAGAACAATCAATAAAAATATTTCACGCAATGCAATGATTGCAATTGCGGAAACGCGATAAATGTGCTCGAGGCATAATATTATTCCTTTTTACCTTTTTTGTGTATTTTCATAGTTTCCTCCGCATGCAAAACCCGTTAAATATTTAACCTAACCTAGTATTTCTTATTCTTTAAGCATGCTAGGTATTTTTCGTTTTAATAAATTTAGAAAAGAGGTTGAAAGAAAATCAATGATTACATTTAGTGAATATGCTTAAGCTGCATTTGCGTTCAATCAGTTAAAATTTACGTGGTACGTCACTTTGTCTAACGCACTTTATCTAAATGCTTTCTAACAAACGGACATTGTCTAATGCATTTCGTCTAATGATTTTCCATGTCTAAACCCGTTTGGTTTAAGGATCATATATATAAGGCTTGCCCACGTATGTAACCAAAAACTGTGCACGTATCTCCTCTCTCATTTCTTATCCGATTC
>JAQGBU010001033.1:0-15979 GCA_034698605.1 Isotoma decorata
TTTATTTTACCAAATTGAGGCTCCAGTCAAGAATCAAGCCGAAAACCCCCACCGGTCATGTAAACATAAGCTGTTTTTAAAAAATCATTTTAGAAAACTGAAATTTGGTGTAGGGATTACAAAAAAAGTAGTGATTGTACTTGTACATAAAATTCGAAGCCAAATTTTTTTTGGGGGGGGGGATTCTAGTCACCCCTCAGAGTTAATCCCCTGTGGTGTTTGAAACGCATAGATGAAGATTGAAATTTCGCATTTTTTTTTTACAAACAGCATGCAGCAGTGCTACATGAAATTTGAAGCCAGATTATGGAATAAGATCCGGTTCGGGCTAAATCAAGTTAAAGAGAAAAGTTATTTTAAACTTAAAATGGGAATATTATTTTACCCTATTTATTTTTCGTCTTGAGTACCGAGTAGTCGATCAAAATTTAGGCCTCGAGCACTCGTTCGAGTACTTGAGACTCGAGAGACTTTTCTCAGTACTCGATCGAGTAGTAAAAACCACTACTCACGGCACCCCTAGTTATAAATATCAACTTTACATGAAACCTTAAGTCATGATTCAAAATACTTGCCAAATTCAATGATATATTTCATGAATCTTCAGCTGGCCTAGGTTCGGGGTTAATCAAGTTGCACTGGGAAGTTTAGTTAATCTTGAAACAAATTACAAATAAAACGTAGGTACGTAGACAATAAACTAACAGCTCAGACGATATTAATGCTCATTGAAATTTTTATTAGAAAAAAAGTCGACGTCAACTTTGGGGGTGGGTGGGTAGGTTATTGAAAAGTTGACGGATGTTGATTTAAGGGTGGGTGGGTCATAAATTGGGCAAATTATGTTGACGTAATTTATGGACGAGCCCTTATTAACAACATACGCATTCATGTGTTGTCACCGGAAAATAAAAAGTATTGGAAAATCTGCACTACGACATTTTGAAATCTTTAAACGCATTTTCCGTAAGTTAAAACTGTAAAAATGCCTTTTGGTGAGAAGTTCATTGGAAGAGTTTAGACTCTTGTTTGTACAATGAATTCCAAGAATGGCAGAAAGAGATGGGGTGGATTGTTCCTTTTTATAAAATGACAAAAGTGTTAAAAAAAGAGAAGCCACTTGTCTCTCGGTGTTTTATGTTCAAGCGTCTTCAAGATATAAATACAAACAACTAAACTATGGCCATGGTTTCCTCCCTAGTTTACTCTGTTCTGGTAGTAGTAGTATTTTATTAGTGGTGCCTATAGCTTTTTTATCCCATCTTTACATTTTATGAACTCACACACTTCCTCAGTGCAAAAAATACTTAACTTGAGGAAAGAGAGAAAGAAGAAGCTCTGAGTGGGCTTCTTGCATTTCATCATGGAAAAATTAACCGTTTCATCTCTCAAGGGAATGGTTTTTGGGATCATTCAAGCCCTTCGGCACTTTAGAATACTACCCGCTTCTACTATATTGTAGAAATGCAGTTGTACTACGGGAACCGGGGAAAGTGGCTTTAATAGCTTTGTAACAGTATGAGTAAGTTCTTCAAGAAACTTTGGTATCATTCATAAGTTTCAAGATTCATTTTTATATTACTTCGGGTTGATTGATTATAAAGCAGTCTTCGGGATTAGGTTGAAATTTCGAGAATGTGGAGATCAAACTTAGCGGAATAAATAAAGCTTTAAATTTTTGATAACGATACAAAGTTAATGCTTACTTACTCACCCCCAAATAACATTACATCAAGTACCAACCCCCAAAACAATCCAACTACCACAAAAAACTAAACGAAACTTATGAACAAATCTATTTTCTTTTACGGATGGACTTGACTTTTGGTTTGGCAAACTAGATATGGAACCAAGTTTAGCTGACAGTAGTTAGTTAGTAAGTAGTAGTAGTAGTAGCAGTTGCAGTCAGAACTAGCTAGAAGTGTATCATCCAGACTAGACTAACTTCATTTTCATGAAGTTGTTCTTGGTTTTGAGAATTTACGACATTTTTTTCCTTCTTGATGACTTTTTTTGGGTGGAAAAATAACTTTTGTGGAATTCCTTGTGTTGAAGGAAAGGAAGGATTATAATAGAAGTTGGGAAGTGTGGGACAGATGGAATAGAGGAGATACTATAAGGCATTTCCTATTTGATGGAGTAAAGAGGATAAAGAAGGATAAGCTCACACTTATCAACCATATGAAATGGATGGATGCAGTCTGGGCGGTATGGCAGGCAGGGAGGTAGTAGGGACTTTACTACAAGCCCTAATTGTTCCTTGTTACAAATGCTAACACGTGTCTTTTATCTTTCATTCCTCCGACTAATCCACCCGGCCTACCTACTTTGTCAATCTCACTTCAAACTCTGGATACTCCGGAATTAAAAAAACATGAAATGAAAACTTTATTGCTACTCATGATGTTCCAGCTAAAAAACATAGGGAAACCAGTTACATCTTATTTTTTTACTTATCAGTTCTTACTTTTTTTGAGAATTATCATCAACCTTAAACTGTCACTATTCTAGTCCTACTACAAACTCCAACCCTACCGAAATTATGCATGCGTATTTTTTTTTAAATTTATTTTTTGAAATTTAGAAGCTTGTAAATATTCCGAGTGGAGACATTTTTTTGCAAAAATAATGTATTAACATTTCGAAAGACAAGGCAAAGTTTACGAGATGTGTTGTTCTTTTTAAAATTACAATTTGCTCTTCTGCATTCTGTAATAATCTATACACTCGCAAGTAGTTTGGTTCTGGTTTTTCTTCCAAAATCATTATAAAAAGTAGAAAAATTATCATTTTTAGTTAAAAAATATTGCAATACACATACCTACTTACACCAGCCAGCATCTTAAATTGATGGAAAATGCTTAGTAGAAATATTGCGAATCATAAGACATAAATACATGAAGGAAGATCATGTTCTAGTTTTTATAATGATGTTGGTAACGGGTAACGAAAACGATAGTAGTGGTGGCAGTGGCAGTATAGATAGATACACTCAGTTATTTTTTACCTTTTGAGATATTTATGGTAGAATGAAAGGGGCCGAAGAAGCTTGGAAGTGCTTTAAGAAATATGTAGTCTAGTGAGTAATTCACTCTAATGTATAACAAATGTGTAGGAAAGATAAGTAGGATATATGTTTTAACTTGGAGTTTATACTATAAACTATTTATGCAATATAAAGTTGTGTAGTAAAGTAGAGAAGGCCAGGGTGGATTGACTTAGTTGTCCATAAATCAATTTTAATTAGATTTTAATGCACATGGAGTACATGATGGTGGATTAGTGAGTTGACATGGCAGAAGATTTACTAATATCGGATTCCGATACTTCCTCCCTTATTCATTCCATCCAGCTAGTCCGTATGCATTCTATCTTACCAACCGTTTTAATACAACAGAGGTTGTTCATAAAGTTTGTGAAATATTTTTTACCAGTAGAATTGGATGAAAAAGGGACACTTAACCTTGTAAAGACCTACAAAGGTGAATATTATGCCCGCATCAGTGGCAAAGCGTCCTTGAGCTCATGAAAGTCTTAGTCCACACCAAAGAAGCGTTGATGATATGATTTTATAAGTAATTTTATGAAGATTCAAACCGTCGAGTTTAATTTGTAAGAATATGCATGTCCCCATTTTCCACATAATAATAATAAACTTACCTTTTATAAGGATTACGTATTAAATACCTAATTTATACAGTTTACAGTATTATTTGTGTGTGTGTGTAGTAGTTGACAAAGAGAAAGTTCATGAGGGTGAAGTAAATAAGCGTATTCAGACAAGAGGATAACAAACCAGGAGGAAAGTATATACCGAATTAAAAGGGAACTGGGTCAGTCCAGGTCACAAGAGGAATCATAGGAGATAATCCCCAGAGCTGAACTGTCTCTCTCACTATTTATCTCGACCTACGACCTACTTAAAGAAAGGTGTTTGGTCTTTGTGTACTTGAAAGTAGGTTGGGTGAGATCTATTGTATTCTGCATATATGCCTTATCCTACGCTTTTTCAGGACAGTTACTCAAATAAGGAAGTTTTAATTTTGCATTTTTTACCGTTAAAATTAAAAGTTTGTACGGAAATGTAGTTTAGGGTGTAAATGTTCAAAGCTTTATTCCGGATTTTTTTATATCGTTCCAAAAGTCGTAAGTGTTTTAGATAGAAGTTTGTACAACATTTGAGGAGATTTAAAGCCTTTGAAGCCGAGTTGTCTTGAAATTTTAAAATCAGTTAGAGCCGCCAGTGAAAGTTAAGGCATGGTGACCTAAGTGTTGTACTGGCCATGCTGACAAATTTTATTTTTTTCTTAATTCTAGGCCGCCGTTGACAGTTAGGCAATCTGGAATTCACAAAAAGGAAAAATTATTAGTGTACAGTTAACTACGATGATGTTAGACAGTTTTATAACAGTAACATTTTAACATTTCATATAGGTCATGTTCCGTTGTTGTGATTTATTGCTTTGCATGTTTCTAAATATTCATTTAGTGGCTTGGTGGTGGTGGTGGTGACAGTGGTAGTTCCGTGGTACGTGGGTACACTTTAATACATTTGCAATAACCCAGGTTCATATTCAAACCACACCATGCATCGGGTTGGTTATCCACTCCTGACACACATAATATTATAGGGAAAGGTACTTCCGCTTCTTCCTCTCACATTCTTCATTTATACCCAGAACTAATTAATAATGGGACGCACATGTTAATTAATAATACGCTTGGAGTAAATTAAAAAAGGAGGTAGAGACATGTACGAATTTGAAGAAAATGTTTTCTGGGAAAATATGAAGTACAGTTCAACCAAGGCTACAACATTACAAGTTCGCAATTTTAGAGAAATTTTAGTTTTAGTCGAAAAAAAGTCAAAATGTGAATTTGCTCCACATGCAGATTTTAAATAACTCAGCCCAAAATGTTTTTTAAAGTTTTCTATGAATTTTGCATTGCAATTTATATATAAATAGTTATAGTTGCAAGATATGATATGATATGATAAGATATGATATTATGAGTTTTGTCACTAAAGAATTGCTGTAAAAGTTCCAAATTCATTAAAAGACACATAGTTTATTCCCTAACTTTCAGAATCCATTAATATGAATAAATCTTGCTGTTTTGTTCAAATTGGCCTATATTCATCAAGCAGACTGACCTTGGCTTGTTAAAAACATAAAATCAATTAATAGATGAACTAGTTCTTGTTGAGGTATTTTTTCCACCGATGTCAAATTTCAAACTGGTAAAAACACAAGTAGTCTAGACTTTTGATGAAATAATCCCTAGACTTTGTATCTACAGAGAGGTAACTAATAACTAAGTTTCAGTCACCCACCGCAATTTCAGACAAGTTGCTCACCACACTGCCACTACTACTACTCCCACCACTACTTTCAATCTTAACTTTCATCCAAGTCATAATTAAAAAAGTCACAAAGAGTTTCAAATTAATCCATCAGACACACATTGTTCACCAAGGTGTTTCTTATATCCCCGTCCAAGTAAAACTCGCCCACACTGGTAACACGGATGTAAGGAAATCCTAAAGAGATCCTCAAGGGTAAAGTGTCTAATGAATTTGCAATGACCTGCTTCTATTTCTTTAGCCACGGTCTTACCCACTACTTTCTTATACGATACACCACCCCTAATACTACTGCTACTACAGCATTTTCTTTTAGAATCTAGGGCAATAATGTGACACTTGTAACAAATTGAGTGGGACCCAACAGGACAAAAGTAGATTGGAGGGATCAACAATCTCAAACACTTTGAGCATGTGAACTGATCACTATTTCTTTTTTTGTAATCTCTTAACCACCTTAATAACTCTAACTCTACCGAATTCGGACTAGAACTTCCGGTACAATAACCATACTTATTGGTATTTTCATCAAAATAATCAGAAAATATTTCCATACTTTTACTGAACTAAAGCTTGCGAATGTTTTAAGTTAGCAATAGTGAACGGAATGGCCTGTGGTAACTGGTAACACGGGGTGGCTGGAAAAGACACGCTCTCATGTATGTGATGTTAGTTTGATCGAATTTGCAAAATGAGGGCGGAAGTTATTAGTTGTTTCTAGTTAACCCCAACTCTCAACTGCGAATATAAACAATTCATTTGAAATTAATTTAACATTATTGTATCAATAAGAGCAAGATACATATAGCATAGGAGCAAATTTAAGGCATTAAGGATGATAATGGTGATGTTGATAGATAGTATAGTGGTGGCAGAAGTAGTAGTAGTGAAATTAAATACCGAAATTAGTTTTAGATGAAATATGAAATGGTTTATATCACCGGATTCTCACTCTCTATTTATCTTTTTCCAAGTTGCAATATAATAATGGTATAATAATGGGAAATTCGAGATCGTTCATTTATTCCGTAATCTATGCCCAAGCACGTTTGCCTTTTAGTTAGTTCCAGTTTCACTACGTTCTAGATGTTTTCATATTGCTTGGGCGTTGTTCTCTTTCCTCATTTATATCCTAATCGGGGAAATCAACCGTTTACAAGTTTTGTGAACAGTTTATTTAGCTTGGGTACCTTTTTTGCAACTCTCATGAGGTCTGGTTATCTGGTGTAGTAGGTCAGATAAGATTTGATGGGCTAACGTTTTTAAAACCTTGCTGATTGTTTTAATGGAAAATATTAGGTTTTTCCCCCACTATTGTAAAAAATGCTGAAGTCTGATTTAAAAAAATGCCGTCGTCGACGCCTTTTATTGGTACCATCTCAGATTCAAATGAACTGCTAAAATAACATCATCGCAACTTCATATATATTTACCTACGAGCGAAGATAACATTAAATAAAGAATTTTAAATCCTTACCACAAGATTTCTGAACTTAATACCGAAAAAAGTAAATATTATTATGAATCGAATACCGAATATAGCATTTATATAGTGAGTTTGTTCGATGATACGTTCTCCAAGCTCATTATGATGATATGATACGATGAAATATAAATTGCGTAGACACAAATAGATTTTACCTTATTCGCAGTCAATACTTGCTCGCATGTTCTTGAGCAGTAGAAGTAGTAGATGTTGGCTAATTGAAATATAACCCTCGGTGGCTTTATCATCTTTCACCAGGCCACTACTTCACTTCTCTATTTAACAATATTATATTAGTATCTCAGCTTCACCAACCAGCTACAAACTAGTTCTAACCAAGTCATTGCCATTTTGTGCAAAAATTGCTGAAATTCTATAGATAAGTTTTTTTTTACTTATTCGCTTGTACTAGGAACAAGAAATCGTAGGCATTTTGTCCAAACTATTTGGTAAGCGTAGGAATGAAGGAAGCCTGGAGCTAATTAGAAATCGATTGAGGGCTTCCTTGACTCAGATGGACATCTTGAACGTCCTTAAATGGCTCATTATGATTCCTGTCACAACCACCCAGTCGGCCAAGAAAACCGAGAAACTTTTTTTTACAGAGTTCGTATAAGACCATTGGCCATGATGCAGCCATCACTGCGATAAGGATCACTTTGACTGCACAACACAAGGTGAATGGACAAATGAGTTTAGTGGAGTATTTTTTATGCAACGAGGTACGAATGAACATTATTACAGTGCAGAGCAGTAAACGCATTCATTTAAACTAGTAGACTTTTCTTTTTCAAATCTGTTCAAACTGTCGTAATATTAGGTCGTAAAGTAAGATTCAGAAATACTGCGAATGTTTTTGGAAGTTTTGGTCATTTTGCAGAAAAAGGCTATGTTTTTACGACGCTTGGGGGTAAAGCTAGTCTTCAATAAAGACCTTTAAAAAAGGATGGATGTTTTGAAAAATTTTACCTTAGTTTCCTCAAAGGACAAGCCTGTATTTTATAAAACTTTTTAAAACTTACAAAATTTAAGGTTTGAAGTTTTTTTTTTTTTTTAAATCGTATCAATTTCAATAATATTTTATTATAAATCCTGCGAATGGTATCAGAAGTAATGGTATAAAAAGTAATTCTAATCTGTAGGCTTAGGTTGTGGCCTGGAACCACTGCTTTTTATGCATTAAGTATTATCAAGATAGGTTTGACCTGGAATTACAAGTAGTACTGAAAGTAAATACTTTAGAGGGGCACAATCCATTTGGAGTCTTATTATTATTATGCCATATTACTCTAGTGTCCGCAGTGTAGATCAGAGATTCACGAGTTTGAAGTACAAACATTTCTAACTAGATTGATAAAAAGCTTTGGTGATCCACTGAAAGATTGATAATGGTTTTTAATAGGAAATTGAAACTATGGAAGACCTTAATTAACTGTTCATTTGAAGGGTATAAGACGTGCTGGTGAGTGCTGACCAATTCAATTTTTTTTAAATTGAGTCTTTGGGATGCCCCGAAACGGACAAAAATCAAGTTTCAATTTATTGAAAGTTCATGCTAATTTACGAATTATATTTTAATACGAAATCGTCCTCAGACTCATGTCACAATAGATGATAACTTGTAGGTACTTCTGATGAAATTCTACGTTCTTGCGTCTTATGTATATGATATCTAGTAAAGCAAGAAAATCCTTATTTGATCAACTATGAAAACTCCATACCCAAAGTACATAGAGATTCTATCAAATTTAGATCTCGTTTCTTGTTTCCAGTGTCAATTCTTGTTACAGATAATTATGGTAAGCAAATGAGCCAGAATGAATAGACCACAGTGTAGATGTGCTCTAGGTCATAAAATTGTATCTACTACATTCATTTTTTTCATTCCATTTATAATTACCATACAAAGCCAAATTAGGCAAGAATTAAAAATACCATGTACACAGCTATTAAAAAATAACTTATCACAACAGTCATCAAGAATTTTTGACATATTCCAATAACTTTAAAAGGAGGGACATTAAACATTCCTCTCATGATAATCAAAAATGTAAAGATAAAGCGTAATCTCAAGTCGTGTACTAAATGGGAGATAAAAATTAGTAAAAATTATTTAATTAATGAGAATAATAATCGGATGGACTTTTATGTCTGGGTCTCCCGTAGGGATAGAAGGTTAGGGTCGGCATCGCATCGGCACCATTGGATTTTAGTAAAGGGCCGGTCCATCTTTTTAAATCCCTTATCATTTACCATAGATCAGCCGACATTTAAAGTAGTTTCTACCAACCACTAAAACCATCACCATCAATAACATATAACACAGTATCATCATCAAGTATCAACCACAAGACCGCAAAGAGTCCAGTCAACCTATGATCAACCAACATATTTTGGTTAGTTTGACTGATTACGATCTTCTAGTTTCTGTGTACCAAATCATGCCTACTACTACTGCTCCTGAACAATGATTAATCCACATATTATGATTGGGCGTCGCTTCAATTAATCATCTTTTCTAATAGTAATAATATTTTTAAGCTGCTTAAGCTGACCTAAGCCGAGGGCGTTTTTACGGTATTTAAAAGTAGTAAGTCTGCTATGCGTCGAAAAATCTAAAGCATTTATCAACTCATTTAAATTTTCAGAACAAAAAAATGAACAACTAAAGGGCTATTAAGCTCTTCAAAAAACTTAAGATTGGTACACTTGATTCGTGTATAGTTGTTGCTCTTATTAACAAATTCAGCTTGGTCTTAGTTGTGATTGGGAGTAGGACAAAGCTATTGATTCCGGGTGCAAAAAATAATGATTCAGGACAAAGCAGTGGAAGATTTTAAAGTTTCAATACAAATTTCATGACTTTTTGCTTAAAATGTTTAAGGATTTAAAAAAGATACCTCAGTCATGTGGATGAAGTGTGATACATCTAAATTAAGTCATGCAGTAACTATATTGTTGAATTAGTTAACACGAACAGAGTTAATTTAAACCATAAAGTTACTAAAACCTTTTAATTGAAAACAATCAAAATTACATAAAACTACTTGACTAACTATTCTGATATTCACATTGTGAGTAAAATTTCAAGTAAAACTTCTAGAATTCTGGAAGTAAATGGCTGTTTTTGTTGCATTTATTAGAGAAAAAAAACGAATTTGCATATTTGGCTTTGAAAACGCGTAAAGAAGAATAAAATGCATCAGACGGTTTAATCATGTGCATATTTTTGGATGAAATTTGGTTATGGACGAGGGTTTAGATGATTGGGAGTTAACAAGAGGGATGAGAGAGATTCCCTTTAAAGTTGAGAGAAAGGAGACATAAGGAAATGAAAGAATAAAAAAGGTAGAAATAAAAATGAGAGTTTATGATGTTAGACTATGCGACTGGATAATGCATGGGTGTTTTTTGTCTCTGTAATTTAATCCAGTGTGCACTTACTTGCTGAAATATTTGCATGCTTCAGTGAATTTTTTTTCGATTTTCTAAAGTGATAATGAGGAATAGGAATACACACCGACAGAACCAACCCCATAGTCCTCGTACTTCCAACCAAACTAGTGGGTATTTCTCTTCATAAGCACATCTTTACACATACGCTCAGCAGACAGTTCACAGATATAGACAGATAGCACGTGGATTGATGTTCTTCAAAGAGAATGTGTTTAGAGGATTAGACACGGTCCATGTACACCACAAAGGCTTTATCTTCTTACCCATATTCATCTGTCCTTATGGGTCCATATTTGGCTGGGCATAAATTTTGGGATTTTTATTTTATTTTTCACCCAGGCAGGAATTTAAAGGAAGGGTTTCAAATTCGTTTTTGGCAGAATAGAGCAAATGTCCGAAATTGTAGTAATCAGAGCTTTTTCATACACTCGGAGCAATTTGCAGTTGCAAGAGTTGCTAAAGCGTTTAAAAGGGGAACAAATCCCATAATTTAAAAGGAAACTTCAAGATTCTAGACAGACTTGAGGACAATTTGATACGAAAAATATGGGAAACAAAATATAGATCGGGATTCGAAGATGGCCTCTTATTATTGGAATCATTGAAAGACATCCTTGAAAGTTTAAAACTTTATTAAATCACTGATTTTTATTTTTACTAAGGGTCAGATCTTAAAAAAAAGTCTGACACTTTCACAAAAAATGAAGAACACACTCCAAAATTTATGAACATTTGTTGCTCCATATATATTTGGCTATTGTACATGGAAGATATGCATATGTCATGATCATCACTACTATCATAAGGTGGTAGTAGTGTTAGCCGTATTTTAGTAATCCTTATGGTCATATTGCTAAGCAAAGTGTGTGGCAGTGGCAGACACTGGGATAAAAAACATCCATCTCATAGGAAAATCTTCCAAATCGGGTGGAATTTTTTTACCAAGGGAGAAAAAAAGAAGTTCTAATTGAAATTTGGACTGGAATACTAATCAGCCTTTGGTTTCCGACTCAATTCCTTTCTCTCCCTTTACCTACCAAACTACCAATATGTACCTTGCATATGGATCTACTATGTTATGTAACCCTTGCTCATGCACAGTAAATAGATTTACTACCTAGGATAGAAGCATGTCTGCTTTTCAAAAATAAAAATCAGATTTATTTTTAAATAAAACTTTCTTCTGTTCTTTGAAATAAGTTTGTTTGAAAATTTGATTCGCTAGAACAAGTAGCTTAAAAGGCTTTGGATATTTTAAAGACAATTTTAACTTAGATTTGAAGAACTTCAAACCATTTAACTTGCTTACGTTGTTCCATCTTAATGTGCTTTTCAGTGTGTGTTTAAAGTCAACCTTCATGACTAAAATCAAGCTTTTGAGTCAATTAAATGACTCGAAACGGATTTTGATTAAGATTACAAGGTTTTTCATTTTCAACGCCAAATTTTGAAACAGTTGTAACACTCAAATGAAAAAGAGTCTCTTTCCAAGTTTTTTTTTACTTTTTGGTAGCAAAGAGCCCTAAGGATATAATTTAGATGTAGAGCGAGTACAGAGAGATTTTGCTTATAATGAATGTAACTCTTGTGTAATCTAAGAAGTTGTGTTGCTTCATGTAAGATGAACCGTAATAAATAAAGAGGACAAATTTAGTGTGTATGAAGAGTAAATGGGAAAGTACTTAGAAATTCTGTAAACTATCGTTTATTTATTTCTGTGACAAATACTCCAAGCAGTTCTCTAGTAATGAGGCAAGGCAACCAAAAGCCATGAAGTAATACAACTCTCTCTTCTATTTCAAACCCAAGCCACATGCACAGAGTATATAGAGAGAAATGAAATCTCCTTTGTAAACTACTCTAAATGTTGTTTCCGAATTCCTCAGGATCTTTAGCCACCCTTGGAAAAAAATCTAATTTCTCTTGTACTTCAAATACGCGGAATTCCTCACTCCGTTAGTCTCTTTCTTGCATAAATTAACTTTGTCTTACCTTTCTTTAGCAAGTGCTTATCTGGATTGTTCACAAACTTTGAAAAGTTATACGTGCTATTAAAACGATTGGGAAGGTATGAAATGAATTGAGATAAATGGAGTTTCATAGAGATTGGTACAGCATGATCTTCAAGCCCTAGACGTACAAGAAGGTGAGAGGTCAACCCCCACTGGTTACAGAAGTAGCCCTATTTGTAAAGCTGAACGATCTCAATGCAAGCATGGTTGTAACAATGAGTAGGAATTCATGCACCCACCCATCCTTGTACATAGTTTGAGAATGTAACATTGTACAAACCCGTGAGTAAATACTGCCACCACTACTACTACTACTACTCCTCCTCCCCCATTGAAGTGCTTGCTTGAACAGACAAAATAAATTCTGTCCTCGTCGTAGTAATGACTCAGTCAGTTGATGTGTAATAGTAGTAGTAGTAGAATTGTAAGCATATAGTGGGTGTGGGTGTACCTGGTGTGGTTGTCTGTGAGTGTACAACCTAGAATCTAGAGAAGGTCGGATGGTGCAATAAATTCGGAGTGATTTAGTTCTAGGGGTAAATTAGAATTTGGCTTGGTTGTAAACAAGACAAGATACCCGGGTATTGCAACTTACGACTTGCATCCTCTTTTACCCGCTCTGTAGCAATGATAGTTAGTTGCAAGTATGATACATTAGTAAAACTACTATCGTGTAGGGTTTTTAACGTTTTTTAAGAAGTTGGTTTTACAGAGATGATCAGAGTCATTTCTCGGGCTGGGGCTGACATGATGACATTGAACTTTGAAGACAGAAAAGGGGGATCTGCATACTAGATAAGTAGTTGTACTTCTAAAATGCGTAGGCATATGTACTCTAAGCTTCTGAAAGTTGATGGTAATATAATAATAATAATAGTGAATGGTAATAGTGAAAGCGGAACATGGAGTCATTACGATTACCACTGCCACTGCCAAATCAAGCTGCTGACTAAACTAGTGGCATACCTAGTTAAGGCTCGTTCATCAATTACGTACCGAAATGGCCTTAGATTTTGGGTGGCTTCAAAATCCCTAGAAAGGCTTAGGATTACCAGAGTTGGTTGATCTAGTTGATTCCTTCGCCATTCGCACCCCTAGTGGATTCGATTGATTGTCCTGCCCTGATGTACCCGGATACCCCTTGATCGTCACACCACCCGCACCCTTCGTCTGTGACACTGCATCCCTTTCAACATCCCTTAACACGCACATTATGAATGAACAGATGTGAAGTGGAAATAGTCCACCTTTTTAGCCAGTGTAGGAGGTGGGACTAGGAAGTCTCTCATTATTATTATGCAGATTTTTCAACAAGTTCATTCTAGACTAATTGGCTCATTTAGCTGGAGAGAAGTAAAACACAAGGAACTTCTCTCCATCTCCGACTCTCAATAATAAGGAACAAAAAACTTTTAAGAAGAACAAGAAGCTTTTTTCTAACCTTTTTTCCCTTCTTATTGAGAGAAACGCAGAGAGAAAAGTTTTTTTCCTTAGTTGGATCTTCGTATTCCTGTCTTATTATAAATCTGAATGAGAACACTTTGAATGTAGTCGATTTGGAAATGAGGATGGTTCGTAGCGGTGGTGATGATGAGGATAGAGTACACATACTAATAAGTAAGTAACTAAGCAATAATAATCATGAGTTGGATTTGGAATTCCGAATGTTTCGAATAGCTGAAAACTTTATGATGACGGAGGTTTGTCTTAAGTTTGTTGCTTTGTTTTCCCATTTCTAAGATAGGTTAATCAATCTTGGAGTTTTTATACGAATAACATAAAGTACATTTACTTTGTACTTGGAGTTATACAATGAATTGCTAATGCTAATGAAATTTAAAAAAGTAAACTTTGCAAATGAGTATTTTTTTAAATATCTAATAAGGCCGTAAACTTTTTTTTTCAGGATGAAGATTTTAAATAGGATAGATATAAATAAGGACTGAAAAGAAATAAATTGTATTGGATAATTTTTAGTCGAGACTTAGTCTGCAATAAACTAATGAAGTAGGAGTTGGATCTTGGATCCACAATATATTGTGCCAAATTTTCCATAAGTTATCATTGTCTGTGATATCAAGAGCTGCATACAGACTCAGCTATATACATTCATGTTTTAATCTAACTCCAATTCAAATACCTTTGAAGATATTGTCCCAAACGTTATATAAGGCCTTTCTGTAAATCTATAAATTTAAAATAATTTTTTAACTCAGATGATAAAACGGGGAAACTACTTTAAAGACCTTGTAAAAAGTTTTTCATTGCAAATTTAGAAAATTTACTCAAATTCCATTTTGACAACAATTCTAACAATGTAACAGTATTAAAGCATAATATATGGTTGGTTACCCGTTTATGCTAACACTATCTTGAAACCATTTACAAACTTTAAAATATAAGATTACAACAAGAAAGATTACGAGGCCCACAAATGTCATCAATTTCTATTTGTGTATGATCAAAACATTTGAATTCCAATATGATCTTCTTTAAGTTTCCTCCTTTTCCGTAGAAACTATCCAGAAATTGGTTACATTCTTGATAATAGTCTGACAAACAAGATTCATTGCAGATTGAGTGACTTCCTAGTAACTCATCTAGTAAGTCCTATTACAATTTAACAAGTTCAAATTTAAACATTTTTTATAAAATCTTTCTAGTTTTATTAAAATTATTTTACTGTACCGGCTCAGGGCAGGAGGGCAAAATAGTTAAAGCAAAATCCACAACTTTTGTACACAAGTGGCAAGGGCAAATCCAATCTTCTTGGAAAAATTCTTTAAAAAAAAATATTCATGTAAATAATTAGTAAATTGTTTATAATTTGATTATGTGCCAATTTTACTCATCATGAGATCAGTTTGGGTAGAGATATCAGAAGTATGTAATTTATCTTCAAAATTTTACCAGTAGTATGAGATGCCGTGACATTAGCTGGGGCTGCGTTTGAGCCCAGAAATATTCCACATAAAAGTACTATACTAAATTCTAATTTCATTTCTGAAAAATTCTCCTTAAATAAGTTAATAAAAGGACTTATTTAGTTAATTTTGTGAATAACCACACTAGAATTATTCGAGGTTAAACAATTTGAAGACTAGAAAGTAGTAAGAATAATACAATTCCGCCCAGTTGTGTGAATCCAACTTCTAAATAAGAACAGTTTTGTATTTGTTTGCACTTGTATGCATGTCTTGTATGAAATTAATTAAACATTTATGAAGACTGACTGACTGGGTTGAAAAGCGATATCAGGTGGGATGCACCTGGTGCATGCTATCCCAAATTATACCACCACCCTCACTTACTGATCCTGGTGTCACTTGCGTGTGTACAAGGTTAGGCTTCATCTTTTGAATAAATGATAACTCTATCCTGATCATCATAATTCCTTGTTTCATTTACATATTCCAAGCAATCGAATAAACTGAAATGGTTATTTTTAACTTACTTTGAATAAAGGATAACACGTTTTTTCTTTTACTTACAGTTTTTTCATATCATTTCAAACAAAATGTTTTGTTAAGAATTCGGCTGCATACAGTATCTGATATTTTGGTGACCGGACAGTTCATCCCCCACATTTCATCCCCCACATTTCATCCCCTCACAATTCATCCCCTACACATTTCATCCCCTCACACTTCATCCCCCCAC
>JAQGBU010001034.1:0-15972 GCA_034698605.1 Isotoma decorata
CCTGGACATTTTTCACATCATTTGGACACTTTCTGCCCGCATCCCCTCGAGAAATATATAATTAATATAATATGAATAGTGATTATCAACCACTGATTGCCCTAAATGTATGAGGTCAACATTTACTCGTCCGTTTCCCGATCTTCCTGGGATCTCCTTTTTATTATTATAATATTTCTCTAGGGGACGTGAGTTTGAGGTGGAGACGACGTAATCTGTGGCGTTGTGTTCTTCAATTAGCTACAATTATTTAGCATACATTTGTATTTACATTTGCGCCTGGTTTATTTTAGATTTCATCCTTATATGATTATCAATAAAGTACATTTTTTACAAACTTAAATTTTTTCCAATTGGCTAGTGACTACTGACTACCGTTTACAATGGCTAATTTATTGTGATTTTTCTGGATTTGATATTAATTGTAACGCTCAATGTATTTCACATTTCACATGTACATACTCACTCTTAACCACAATTCACAACACTATACTTGCCATCATTATCCATCACCACAACTTTCTGTCTTTATTTCTTTGTTGCTCTCATGAAATTTAATAAGCTTAACTTTCTTCAAATCTCCATTGTGTACTAAGACAATCACAGGAGTTTTTTTAATTTCATGACTCAATTACCTTCTCAATGTATTCAGTTACTTATTTACTATTCTCACTCTCTACTGTTTCGGGCATGGCAATGATAATAATGTCTTCAGCACTTGTTTTCTATCGATGTTGTGTACCGTTCATATACGTTTTTGAGAGATCACATCAGAAAACTTAAAGCATGGATCATCTCTAAGTGTATGGTTGGTATAGGGCGAAGGCAGAACCCTTTGATTTCAATTGGATCAGTAGCTCCGAAACCCTCGAGGGTCCTTAGCTCTGTGAAAAGGCCAACAGGGTCAGCCAGGGCGGAACACGTAGATAGCAGCCCAATACAATATTCAGAGGACTATGGTGCAATAGGTGGACCTACTCGAAAGCCTCCAAAAGGGAAAAAGATGCCTCCGACTCCCAAGACAGAGGAACAAGCCCAGCCAAAGAAAGCCCAAGTAAGAACGTAAGCATACTTTCCCCCTTTATTATTTATCCTTGTATGTCATGTTCAATATGCGTAGACTTTCGTAGCGTTTTAGTGAACAATTCACGATTAACCAGCTGAAACGATTGACTCACAATCAGCCACTCAAAACACCAATGTGCATCTGTAGTTAAATCACCAATACAGGTCTTGGTATAACTTGTGGAATTTTATTTCCTCAAAGCTTTTTATATAATTTATTATTGCGTTTTATCAATGTATTATCATCATAATAAACATGTACGCTTGAATATTTTGCTTGTCCGTCATACTCATTTTGATTTATCCGTAAGACTTTTTTGGTCAGTAGAAATTCACCAACTTACAAAAGGCCTCTTTTATTTAGACATCCCATTTACAACGCACACAGAAAAAATATCCATTTCCTGTAAAGCGGTTTTTGTTGGCTCGAGATCCCAAAGACCGTTCTGTTGAAGGAAATGGGATTGGGATGAAAATAGTCGGAGGAAAAGAAATTCCAAGCTCAAATGGACTTCTAGCTGCTTATGTTACCAAAATCTTACCCGGAACATTGGCTGATGGTATTGGAGAAATTCAAGAAGGTAATTTATTCCTAGAATTTTGTCTCCAAACCTTCTTACATGGCATTACGTATCGAAATCGATGTAAGGCCAACACGGAATACAGTAGCATTGTGTACGAGTTAAAGGTTACTTTCCGAATCTAGAGTCTGAATTTGCAGTTTGGTACTTAGAAGTTTAGAATACAAAATTGCGACTTGTGTTCAGTGATTCAACGTCTAATGTGATACATTGGCTCATGTTTCATGGGCTCGTTACATGTCTCAAATCCTTTCATGTCTTCTTTAAATCCGGATTATTCTTTTAACTACCATGTTTCAAAAATGTAGTAGAACTCATAGACATCCTGATTCCTTTCAAGACTTATGAATCCTGTTGAGTCTTGAACACTATTCAAATCAAAGTATTAAGAACCACGTTAAAATCTTACAAATAATGCAACAATAGTTATAATTTTTTTTAGTTTTTTTAATTTTGATTAAAAGACCAGAGGGGTTTTTGGAAATAGAAAATTTACTTGTGAAATTCTTATACAACGTATTGAATTAGGCATTCAAGGATATTGTTAATATCTGAAAGAGTAGATTAAAGCAAAACCAGCGATGGCTTTGTGGTTTCCAGACGAACGCAATAATTTGACGAAAACTTCTTTCAATTTAAGCGATTGCTTAATGCAATGAATGTATTTTCTAGTACATTTCATGACCCAAAACGAGAATTCATAAATAGTGAGCTGAATTTTGAAATTAGGTGCATCAAGTTTATTTATAATCCGTTCATTTATTTGTTTGAGGCTGTTTTATCACAATTTTTAAGACGTTTCTAAAAAGCGAATTATATTTGAATTCCCCCAAAAAGGAGATTAAACTCCCTGTCTCATCTGATTAGCATGACTACGGTACCACAACAGTATCTGCATCGAATTACTTAGGAATACTACCTGAAATCTTCTAATGGTCTCCGATTATTTCTTTCTTATATTTTGGAGATGACCCAATATAAATCAAATCAATGTCACAAAAACTCAACTCTAGATTACACATCCGAATGGTAAATTTTAAATCATTCGGTTTCCCCAGATACTTCCTCCCTGTACTTTACATGCCTATGGTATCACATCCCCAGAATAGTTATAGAAGGTTTACGATCTAAATCTATGATCACATTTAAAATTGACCTACTGATACTGAATTTCATAAAGCACTATTTTCGTTGCATACACAAGACTTGAAGTACTAATTTGTAATTTTCGATTGAAACGCCGAAATAACTTAATTTATTCTCACTTTGGGTAGAGAGAGTCGAAACTATTTTTGGGAATTTAACCTACGTGGGGATGTTTAGGCCGAGTTGTAACACCCTGTAAATGATTAATAGAGGGTGTGAAGCATCCTATTACCACATGATTCATCTGAGGTTCTCATTTTGAAGGTTGATTAATGCTTTTAACTCTAACTAAAATGTGCAAATCACCTAACAAATGAGCACTTAATTCACCTAATTTCCAAAATAAATGTAGCTCACTCATGAAATCTGATTTTGGGTCATGAAAAACCACCCATGTGCTAGGAAATACTTTAATTGCATTTGGTAATCGCTTAAATTGAAATAAGAAAAAATATGACATTGTATTATAGATACTTAGTTTCTTTTATTGCTATTCATATTATTTAATATCTCAAGTGTCAGGATTTGAAAATCAATGCTATAAGTCAGTGTTGTAATCTCTGACACTATAATACAGACTATCTATCTATATACATTAGCAGGTAATTATTGATTTTAGACATGAGAAATCACGTTAGGATATACTGTTATCTGAAAATGATTAGCATTAGCATAGTGTTGCCAAAAAAATATATTGTAATAATAAAATATATCGTAAAATATATATATATTGTAAGAAATATAATATTGTATCTATTATATGACACGTTATGCTACACCTAAATGAAAGTTACCGTTGGATTTATTATATTGAACGATTTGTGGAATATTTATTGAATCTATAAAAGGTTCTAACTTGGAGTATTGAATCTTGATATGACGATTAATTTTGTGATATGAGTTTGCGAAAGATCTATGTTGCTATTTCACTATGCTCTTTAGGCTTTCACAGACATTTTTTCGGAATTCGTAAAAAAGTTACTCCGTTACAGATTCAACAAATATGAATAATTACAATGTAAATTCATAGTGTTTAGTATTATAGATCAGTAATATATAAGTTTCTGCACAACACTTTAACAATTAGTAAAAATGTTGTCACACATTATAAATATTCTATGAATGGTAAGCATACTTAAGGCAGAAATAATCCCAAAAATCTGACTTGAAAAAGTAGAAAACAAAAAAAGATTTGAGACAATGATAGATAATAGCAATTTAAGACAAGATTCGCGAAATTACAATCTAATGAAAAGAAGTTCAGATGGGATAACGAGAAATGTTGTTTTCTTCTTAGGAGATGTTGTGCTGGAATGGAATGGAGTGTCTCTGGACAATAAAACATTTGAGGAAGTTTCATCTATTGTTCAAGGAAGTTCCGGCTCCAATGACGAAATTGAAGTAGTTCTCAGGAGGTATGAGACTTGCAGCTCATAACTCCTATTTCAATCCAATCCTTTCCAAGATCAATCTGACTCACAAAAACCCTTCCTTTCCCTATTGCTTCCTCCTCCGTTTTGTATGGATACTTGCTGTCTCTCTTGTATCAAATACCAAATTCTTCCTTTATTTGGGATCCCTTACATATATTATTGCCACAAGTCCAACCCTACCCAATAAAATAATAAAATGCTAACAAGAAGCAAAAATTCATCGTACTGTGAGTACGGATGATGGAGGAGGAAGTAGCGTCGTCATAGTTCGTAGTTTGAAGTACCATTAGAAATTCTGAATCATTCATGATATGGCGAATTCTATCCAGAAGTTCTAATTGAATTTTTTAGTGACTATAATGTACTCACGGGTAAAGAGAGACCAGATGTTGACAAGTTTTCTAAAAGAGCTGGTGCCTTGGGGTTCACCGAAAGGGGATTTGCAGATTCCCAGACGTTGTATCAATATCCACCCCATCCCCAGGATGACACTGATAATGGAAACAGAAATCAACCACCGGATTTTTTTGCCTCCTACTTGGGCACTTTAGACTCTGATACTAATATGAATAAACACTTTCATCCAGATTCGTCATTTCGAGATGGTAAGTTGAAAGCAGTTCTAAATAAATTAAAGAACTTTCTATTTCGTAATCGGGATTGGAATAGTTGATGCAAAATAATACTATCGTAAAATTGTAGTGCTGAAAAATCTAAACTCTAAAAGCTGCACATGAAAGAAAAATAGAAAGCGATTGTATGAAGAACGATCTCTTTCAATCGCATAATATATCTTAAACATATATTTAGCCCATTTAAAATGCCTCCTAAGTGGCATCAACTTTGGAATTTTCGTAAAGTCTTCTACATCTTTTATAAAATAAGCATACATAGTTCTAATTTTTTCGCGAGTAGATCCCCTATATGCAATGAACGAGGTGTTTGAGTAATACTGGTTATAAGGCTAAAGTTTTCTCTGGTGGAAGTTTTGCAAACATTTTTTGCCACTTGGTTCATAAAAACAAGATAGGAGAAAGTCATTGTGAAATTGCATTTACATAACATCTCACCAAACGTATTAATTGAATGTTAATTCAATTTATAACTAAAAACTAAAAAATTACAAGAGCGTGATTAAGTCTAGAGACTTCTACAGCATTTTATTTGCGGAAAACTAAGTGAAATGGGAAAGGAGACTGCTTGCTTATTGTTTTCATTTTATGTCTTTTAAAAAACTTTCGCTTCGTAGTATCTTGGTACCAAGAAGTTAATCTTTTTATGCAGAATGATCGAATTTCTGTTGAATGTGAACATGTGGACATCCTCAATAATATGAGTAAATACTAATTTAAAGTCAACTGTTGCTGTATATCCTGGTATTTAAAAATAAAAAGCTACTAAGGTTATTACAAAAAAGCCAAATTGATGTTGCTATTACCTTATGAGAAGCAGAGAGCAGAGCCGACACAGACAATGCAAACAAAAGTCTCACAAAACATTACTCTTAACTTTTTCGGTGTATGATAAGAATTAGAAGAGAAAATAATGTCTCAAAGTGCCCAACAATTACCCCCTGGTAGAAAATAGAAATCACACACCATAACCTTTTGTTCTTGAATACTTCACACCTAACCAGGACTTTACTTCCACTACAATTATGCACTCTTTAAGAATCTAAATGAAGTTATAAAAAATATCGTCCTGAAAGCAGTGAAATTCTGTCCAGGCATACTGTCTGCTTATAATTTTCAAAATTTTAAAATAGATTAATCTCATTTCAAAAATAAATCATACAGAAGCTTTTTTTAGTTTTTCTCATTTTGTTGTTTTATTTTCCGTTTATTTGTAAATATCAACAGGGTGTTTTTGATTTCGATGCAATAGGGTAGTCGAATAACATGCAGAAAATGAATTTATTTTTAAAAACTCGTCAAGTATAAGTCAAGTATGTTTTTGTAAATTGGACAAATCTGAAAATCAGCTACCTAAATGAAATGGTCCAGGGTGCAAAAGTAAATGACGTTACTTTCACTACGTAAATTCATGATTAGAATGAGGTAAACGAAGCGTATTTAATGAGCATGGATATTGATCCTTGCTTGTAGAATCTATTGATTCCACTGCAAACGAGAATGGAGGAAAGGGAAGTGGAATGATGTGCAACAGCAGGCTCGTGAAATCTCCATCAAGTTCGACAGAGGCTACAAACACATCTGTTGGCACTAGTTCCATTCATCAATCAACGACTATATTCGAAGATGCAGGGAAAGCATCGCATCATTTGGCAATTCCATCAGAAACGGACCTCCGTAAACGCTCAACTAGTTCGTTACCACCATCCCTTACAGATGTTCGTAGGATGAGTGACCAAAGGTACTCAACAGGACAGTATGGTCGAAAAGGTTCCGAGAACATTAGTATCAAAAGCATGGGACCATGTTCATCCGAAGCTGACAGGAGAAAGCGTCAAGGTGTTGGGAAAAAAGGTTCCCATGGACAAATCCAACTTCAGATTTGTCATGATCCCAAAGCGAGTATTTTATACGTAACAGTATTAAAAGCGAAATTACCCAAGCAAAGAAATGACGATGGTACGGATCATGTCCAAGTTGACCCATACATAACGGTATACTTACTACCTGACCGAATTCTGGAAAATCAGAGACGAACTCGTCACGTTCCCATGTGTAGTTCGCCCCAATGGAATCAAACCATGGTCTACCCAAATATATCCGTAGATGATCTTAAACAAAAATACTTGGAAGTTTCTGCTAAGAACTATAATCCCGCAGGAGATGAGGATTCTCTATTTGGCAGAGTTGTCTTGTATCTCTCAGGTTAAATATTTTGTCATAAAAATAACCTTTTCCTTCCACTTTTTTTCAATACCTGTAACTAACCTGAAATCTGTAACTAACTTATAAAAGACTCTCAATCAAATGCATTTTTTATGCCCCCATCTTGCTTTATGTACTTACTCAGCATTCACCATGGAAAATAATCTTTTGAGTGCCTACTTAGTCCGTATTGAGGCGATGTTGTGTAAATATATCTGCTTTGTATGTTGTCATATTAGATGAAGGGATTTTAGACGAGGAACCTCACTCATACTCTTTAAGATTGGATGAGAAGCCGGGGAGGAGGAAAAGTAGCCAGGCCTATCTGAAATCTCAACAGATCACGAAGCAAACCACAGAGAAAGGACCTTCGGACACACATTCATCATCCAGATGTTCATTCACAGGTGAGCCATTCCATAATAAGAGGAATACCAAGTACTTACTCTTTTTATCCCAAAGAAATCTGGCCAATACGACAAACCCTTTTGATATACTTATTTGTTTTCCTCAAGTGCAAAGTGCGGCCTTTTACACTTTACAAGTCTTTTATTTTCTGTCCATTTCCTCTTTCCTTTCCTCAGCCAGAATATAACGTTTTCGGTCGTACTAGCTCAAACTAGAGATAGCCTTTACAAAATATCTACATTGCAATCTTTCCATTTTCAATGCTGGTCATGTAGTACATTTTGGAAACTAGATAGGAAAATGCTCAAACTTTATAATGGTAATGGTTGAAAAATCGTGTCAGGTCAGGATAGAATATGAAAGAAGACTCCGTAGTAGATAATAAGTTGGAGTGTGTCTTTTATAGTACATCTCGTTTCATTTTATCCAATGAATGCTTTATTCGAAGATGTACTGTGCTGTTTGGACAGAACTTGATAGACAAATTACTGCTGAAAAGGAAGAGGAAGCAGATGATGAGATGAGAGATCCTGACTGAAATATTGGTCATCTTGCTCTGTTATTGACAGGGGACAATGATAATGAGGGCGAAGTCCAGAAAGCTGAAACACCCCCACCACCACCTCCTCGTCCTCGTATTGCAACCAGTAGATTTAGCTTCAGAAAGATGTCTTCTTTTACCCCTGGATGTTTTCGTACCTCTTCTTCCAATGTTCCAACTGACTGTCAGGGATCCTTCTGCTCTATTTTATGATGGGACCTAAGACGACTTCAAAACTATTTGAGGATGAATGGAAAAGACATATCACAGTCGAAACGTTGACGTATCAAGATCAAATGAGACCCAAATGGACCACTCAACTTAAGCCTCGCATGGGAATGTCTTTAGCGATATTCATTTTTTGACCTTCAATCCCATTTCCAACTTGCGGTTGTTTCTATCGCGCATCGTGAAAAACTTAATTATAACTTTAGATAAACTCTGACCAAAATTTTTAAACTTTAAGTGAAAATCTTGATTTAAAAATATTATAACCATAAACGCCTTATCCACATAACAGTACATTATGAAGTTCCAAGATCTACACGTCAAGTAAGTAAAGCAGAAGCTGTTCTACAAGATGCCAAAATAAAACTATCGCCCTAACTAGTAATCTTCGATCGGTGGCAATTTTTGTGGTTGAAAACCTGTTCTTCTTCCCGACGCCTCACAATACCTTTACCGTCTTTTATTAGTTCAAAAACAACCGTAAAGGGAATATTGTAGGAAGTGATCAGTAAGCTAGATTTAATAATTGTTCCTATCCAATTTTTGAAGTTCATCCGTGGTCAAGGGATCTTTGCACATAGATTTGATTTGTCACCTTTATTAACAACAGTAGATAACACAGTTTCATAGTTTTATCATAGTGTTTATGAACATTCTACCCTTACTGTCTTACTGTTGTGGCTTTAAAATCGTAGAATTTGCAACTGAATTGAATGTGATCAAATTATTATAAAAATATGGTAAAATAAAAAAAAATAAAAAAATAAAGCAACTCACCCAACATTTAGGAGTAGTCTTAAGCTTACAATAGAAGTGAAAAGGTTGGGGAAAATTGAGACTTTCTCGTTTTTCCCCAATTTCCCGAAAATGAAGACTCAAAGTCTCAGACAACTCCCTTCAAGCAACATTTTTACTCTGCATCATGGAACTCAGACTAGTAGAAGTCAATATCGTTGTGAGGTTGTGACCAAAAATCTGTAGCTACTTTATGAGGTGGAAATAAATGGTAATCATGTAATCAATTATATAATAATAATAATAATCAATCAATAATCAATTTAATAGTAAATGGACATTCCTGCATTTGAGGGATATCCAACGTGTGACATTTTAATATCAAGTATATCACATTTTTACATAATTTCTAAATGATTTTCTTAAAGTTGACAACCATAATTTTTAAGAATTTCACAAGTTTCTTGTATTTAAGATGTTATTTATCATGTAAATGTATTAAAAACCATGATGTACAAATTTATTTCTGTAAAACTGTTTGCACAAATAAGCAGTGTATAACTTAATTAGTTATTCAACTAAATGTATAAGAAAGTTTTGTTACATTTCTATTACCATAAATAGTTTTGACGCGGAACAAGAATGATTTTTTTGCTATTAAATTCGATCCAGTGAATGCCTATGTATATTATGATAATTTTATATTTCAGCATATATAAACACATAAATTAAAAATCGACAGTTGGTATAAATTTCACTTACCTACATATTTTTATGCATGAGATGTTGTGCTGTGATTTTTAATGATTGAACTGGAGAAATTTTTCCTGTAAATAAAATAAACTTGAAACTTTACCTTATTTTACATCATCATCATATACTGTTTTGAATGAATAAGTTTTTATCACCTAAAAATGATTCATATAGTTTACTACTCCATTCAGAACTACTCTTGCTGCTCATTGCAGGGAGAAAACAAAAGTAACTCACTGATGTCATCCAAAAACGAAAAAGGAAACGGGTGACAGAAATGATAGATGATTAATGAATAAATTGCATAGGTTCAGAGTGCTCGTTACAAAATAGAGCCTTGAATTTGTTTCAGATGAAAAGGTATTTGCATCATACAAGAATAATATGTGGGTTTCTTTTATTAACTTCACCTTCATCTGTTTTTACCCCACCCTTTTACATTATTGCATGCACAGGAGAGTAAATGCACTGCATCACTTTTGTACTAAAAGTACTACAAGAGATAAGACTAAAAGCAGTTAAGCACTAACCGAGATTATTTTAAGGTGTAATAATGACTCTGAATCATGCACAACTTTGTTCCTTACTCATCTCGGCATGTATAACCTGAAAATATGTTTATTCAAACCCATAAAGTAGAGGATAATGCCGACATATAAGCATTGTTGCGTGCTTGGCTATTTAAGTAAGAAATACTAAAGTAGAAGCAAGATTATATGATAATATGGTTAAAATGAACTAAAATCTCACTATTTTCATGATAATAAACCACTACAACACTATCTGTTCAAAACAATCATAAAGTCTAAACTATGATGCCAAGTTTTGTTTCTTTGTGTGAATAAAGTTTCTTAGGAAGTTGCAGTTTAATAAAGATTAATTTTCCAAGACACAAATATTCGAAACTTCTTTATGAAAAGGAGGAGACAATAATGTAAGACAATTAGAGCATCTTTAACGTCTGTCATCATAAAGATAAAAACGGTCTGCAGTCAGCAGTCTTGATTTTGGCCAAATCTTTTGTTCATTGTTCAATTTCACAGTATTTTCTAGAGGGCCATATTCTGCCCCACAAGAAGAAAGTAGTGTAACCAGAACACAGTGAAGTGAAGATTATGTATAACTTTCACTCAGACAGACTCGCCATTTTGCCCAGCACACACTTTCAAACTTCTCTTGCAATTTTTTTACCGTATACAATGCTGATAGTAATACTGTAGTTTTAAAAAATGCAAATCTTAAATTTTATGTTTTAACATACATAAATAAATTAATGGTACATTTTTTTATTACTTACAAGAATACTTTTTTAAAGCAAGTTTTAAATTCATGATGGTGTAATTGGGCCGATGTCAGTTCGACGAAAACCCTTTTGAAGAAAAGCTGATGGCCGTTCGGGTGAATGTTTTTTTCATTTCATTGTGTGGGCGCAAAAGAGAAAATCCTAAAACGGTGCAGTACCTTTCGAAGTCTAGGGGAAATTCATGAAAACTCCACTAACTTAAACAGCCAATTATGCATATTATGCAACTTGGGACAAAGTAATATTTGGGTAGAATATAACATTTGGCAGGTGTATTGATCTACTTCAAATATGCATCTTATAGCAAATTAAAGAGTTTAAAGCGTTTTAAAAATTTTACTGTGTAAATTTCGAAGACGCATCTTCGGTTTTTAATTTTTAATTTTTTGGTTGAATGATGTATATCCTGCAGTAGCATAATTTTATGCAGGATAAAAAAACCAATGTTTTTTCCTTAGTTGACAAGGACCAGCTTTCCACAATTTACAAAGGAGATTCAAAAATCGTTTTTTAAATTCCTCGTGAATTAGCATCCTGATAATCAATAGCAATACATTTTTTTAGAGTTTTTCAAGTTTTGTTAAAACCGTAGAATAACAACTGACGAAAAGGCACTTACCAAAGTTCGCAGAATCCCCAATACATGATGTTAAGGGATGCTAAAGAGTTGTCTTCTTCGTGAAAAGGGGAAATAGATTCTGGCCCACCAATTTGCCCAGGGGCTTGGTTATCCCTAAAGTAGCTATATGTAGTAGATACAGATAAGAAAAAATACAGAAAGATTAAAAGGAACAAGAATAATTCTCAATAATATTTTTACCAGGTATCCTTAGCGGTGGAGTCTGAAATTTATGAAGGTCCCAATGTCTGTCAAAAAAATCCAAGTCATTTTTGTATACGAGCGTGTATGATGTGACAACCTCCGCCAAAATTGAGTTGATGTTTCTTTCAGTTGGTTCAATATTGGGTTTTTCAGACCTGAAAAAAGTTTTAAAATATCTCAACAGTCACAAAAATAAGCAAAACAACTTCTGTTTTTTCACTTACAATTTGTCTATGAAATCTATGACGGTACCGTTAAACTCTTTTCCAACAAGTTCAGCCCTTTCAGTACTAAAAATGCCCTCAATATTCTTCCAACTCTGATGGTCGCCCTTCCCAATATCAGTTTTTGTAATCTTCATGATGCGACCTTTTAAATGATAGAAGACATGATAGAGGTCAATTTTCAAGCGGTCATAGCACATGACCATGAATCCTGGGGTCACAGACATCAAGTTTAATATTTTTTGGAATTTTCAAAGTCAGAGATTTTGATTGTTTATCAATTTGTTAGGGGTCAAGAGAAAACTACGAGATGACCTTGTGACCCCTCTGGGGCGAAGGGTCGCCATATAGCTTCAGTCTGGGGTAAGTCGTCAAAATTTGACGTAAATCTCTTTGAATCCACCAGCCATTTTATTCAGTACGTTGTCCTAGAAAATGATTTAATTGTAATTCAAAGGTCGAAGAGGTCACTCTATGTATCTGTTTAAAAAGTCCGTCTATTCCTCTTTCCAAATACGTATCATTCATGGGGGTCACAAGGTAGAAATGTGCAATTAGTCAAGCCATGCTTGACCATTCAGTCAAGTAATACTTGACAATTTAGTCAAGTTGTCCTTGATAATTTAGTCAAGCTATACTTGATAATTTAGTCAAGCTATACTTGACAATTTAGTCAAGCTATACTTGACAATTTAGTCAAGTTATACTTGAAAATTTTGATTAACACCTTCAACTGTCATGCCGTAAAATGCGATTTAGAACCCTTCCCTTCGTAGTTAATATTCCCTCATTGATTTTTGTATATGAACTTTGAAACAATATTTGTATTTAAGAATTACCTTGGTAGATCATTGGATCCTTCTTCCTGACATTTTCAAAACATAAAATTTCACAAAACTTCAAAAAATATAAATGCAATCCAAAATATTTTGGAATTCCAACAATTGTACTTAAAAATATTTTAAAATTAACTTACATGATGAAATAAAGTCTTTATTTACAAACAAAACATCTGCTGTTTAACATTCATTTCATTCATTTTCACAAACTTCATACAAAAACCTGTTTAGGCATGGAATTTATTCGACCTGGTCTTACTCAATCTTTACTCATGGTCATCCAAATCATTAGTTTCATTCCTTATAAAAGATAAACCAATAGAGCTTGAAAAATGATTACACACACATACATAGCATCCCAAATTTTGGGGGGTACGGATAAATTTTAAAATTAAAAAGTTAAACAATTGTTTTTTATAGTTTACTGATGTACCTATGTTTTGAATGATGAAGGCACCTCAAAAATTTAACTGTCCATCGTATGATACTTTGGGTGTCTAATAATATCAGTAGAATTTTGAGTCATGTTTTTTGGAAAAATTTTTAGAATCTTTGCTTCTCCTAACGGATTTTATATTGTATAATTTTCATGAATTTACTGACTTGCTGCAAATTTATGAGCACCTCTCCTCCACATTAATCAATTATATTCATCACGAGTAATGGATTAAAATTCTACAAATTCATACATCCAGATGCTCTATCTTACTACGTTGCGAACCGTATTATCCTGAATAAATCATTGTGCCTAGTAGCAGAAATCAATAAAATAGCAAAAGATTATAGAATTCAGTTGAGGAGAACGAACTACCCTCGTAAATGATGTATTATTTCAATTTAAGATACTACCGTTACACGCTCACTCACGTCACAAGAGTTACACTAACAAAATAACAACCAATGCTATTTCCAAGCAATACTAATTCGTAATTCTCTACGGGAGTAAGTGTCAATACAAATTCACACACTCAATTAAACACAACGTCAAGGAAACCCATTTTCCGTTCAATAGAAAATTAAACACCTCCAAGATATATGTATTCTGTTTCAATCTTCTCGGCTTTGAATTAGGATCAGCTTTCACCTCATTGCATCCAGTTGAAAGAGAAAACAACAGAAAAGTTGGATCCGTTTCGCAGAGACAGAAAAAAGAGTAGGAATGCCTATGCCAACTGAATACAACAGTCCAAACTCACTCTTTTCTATATATAAGTATTCGACACAAACAGTAGCAACCTAGCAATCCGAGAATACTCTTGCCATACTACAAATTTAATAACAAGCAGGCAAGTTGTATAGGTAACAAAAACTAATAAAATTTTCCAATGAACAGGCTATCACATTTCTGTTCGCACTACAAACAAACTCACAAGCTGCTAAGTCAACTCAAGTAATTAAATTTTAGGTGAGAGGAACGTGTGTCACATCATACTCATTTTCTTGTCGTTCCAATCCCTATTGTAGTTTGTTTCATGGGAAATGCTCTAAGGATTTTTTGTACACGTGTCCATGTTACCAAGTTTATATAATTAAAGTGAAAATAACCAAAAATTTAATTCCAGTCTGGATTCATTCAGAATGACAAGCGTGTAGGAGGGAAGCGGATGAAGGCAAAAGCAAAGATCGATTCTCAAATAATCCAGTTTCATTATAGGTCTTTAGTATTCTTTTATTTAATCTGTGACGAGAGAATAATAAGTTTCCAGAGTAACTATTTCTGAGTTCGTTGTACATTTTACCATCACAAATGGGCAAATGCGAACATTTGTATGTCTGACTAATTAGGTTGCTCGCTCGATGGTTTATGGATTAAAATAAGTACCGTAAAGTCGACTTATACGCCGCGGCTTCAAGTCTAAAAAAAGCTGTTTTTGCAAGATGCGGCTTCCTTAAAGAGGGCGGCTTATATTTTTCAAAATTTTGTCATTTTATTAATCAGTTTTTTTCATTCATTTAGTGCTTTTCAACAATCAGAATATTCAGCAAAACTATTTATATCAATCACTTAATCGCTGTTAAATCCTTCAAACTCATCTTCTATCATCTTACCATCATCATCGATTTCAATATCACTACCCTCCGAATGCATATTGCTGTCTTTGTCGTCTTCAATTTTTGCATTTGCATATCATCTACCATACACTCTAAAATAAAAAATTCAAATGCGGCTTAATTAGAGGGCGGCTAATTAACGTTAATTTTTTGGACTTTCAAAATCATCTTTATGCGGCTTATAAACTAGCGCGGCGTATAAGTCGACTTTACGGTACATAAGATCAGCTACAGTTTGATAGGGATAGGGACCTGACAGCGTCAACATATCAGAAAAACAAGTTAGTAATAAAGTAGGTTTTCAAAGAATCCATTACTCTGTCATTTTCCTCTATTATATGAAAAGCTTTGATTAGAAGTTTCCACGTCTGTTAAGTCTAAGTGCAAAGCGCGTAGGTGTGGAAAAAGTCAAAGAAGTAATTTTTATGTAACTGTAATTTGTATCAATATTATAAAACTACCTTCAAAAACTATTGAAATCAATAGTCTGTCGTAAATAGCAAAACAATCCTCTATGGTATCTATCCTTTCCAACAAGTCTCGTTGTAGCCATGTTCTGATGATTATATAAACGTAATAATAATAATAAAATCCTTGAATTGAACTATGACGTTTTAAGCTGGTTTCGAAGAATTTTTCAGTTGGAAGAATACATTTTTTTAAACAAAACCCTGTGCTAAAATAAACTCCAGCCGAAGCATATGTTCACAGCTCTAGGTAATTTTCTAGGTTAATTGCAAACAAACAGGGGGTTTAAAGTTCGATTTTTTTAAAGTGTCGAAATTTACAAAATCGTAGTTTACAGTTTTTTGATTCACAAAATTTCACACTGACAAAATCAACTAATCAATGAAGTTAATCCATTACACCAAAACTATCGAAACATTATTCCTTTCCAAACATATTTAGGTATTTTATAAGGTATAGGGTAATTTGCGCCTGCACATTTGCGCCTGCACACTTGCTCCTGCACATTTGCCCCGGAACATTTGCTCCTCTGCACA
>JAQGBU010001035.1:0-15966 GCA_034698605.1 Isotoma decorata
TGTAATTGTTTTAATATTATGTCGGAGACCAAATGTGAATTCTTAAGAATATGACAGATAGATGTTTCAGAGAAATGCTCTCTTCCCAAGCAGGCTTGTGGAGTACTTACGGGAGGTGGTTTCAACGGTGGTAGTTGTATAATGGAAATTAGTGTTATGCTACTTTCATAGATCATGACGTTCCTACTGGGGTTCAAACAGATTCCTTTGCTTATGGTACTGAATGGAACGATGTCATCGTCTGGGGATGGAAAGGTTTTTAAAAAATGAGAAAGTGAATGAACGATTAGAGTTGATTGTTAAAAGGGTTCATCAGTTTTACCCTAAGATATAATCGGTCATTTCCGATTGTACCAGGAGAAGAGGTTGCTCTCCATAGTACTGGTTGAGAAGTTTGCAATGTTATACCATTAGCTCCATTTATAGTGAGACACATGAGCATGAACATCATCATTTTTTGACCCTTTTGGTGTTTTATTTGCTTTAGGTTCATCTTGAACTTCACTTATTCCTATGATATTTTTCAATGTTCTGAACCTCTCCCTAGAAACAATTGATAAAGAATTATTATTTTTTATTTTTGAGCGAGCCAATTTTTGTAAGGTTGGTCTATTTGTGTAGAAATGAGGTTCCAGGTCAAATGAGAAATTTATCCCCAGTGTATTCAGAATTTCAGTTTGTTATACTTGTTGCATGCTCATAAGCAATCCCAGTTTTAATTATTCCCTTTAAATACCTGAGTATTCCTTTTGCTTCCTTCCGGTGGGATTCATCATAACAAGTTATGAATTGGGCCATCTAGACCACTGCGTAAGCAATGTCAGGTCGAGTTGTCCCCGCAATAAATAGAAGGGATCCAATAAGTTCACGATATGGGATAGATTTGTTTGTTATCTTAGCTGGCATTAGGTTAAGGTTAGCCCGCATAGGTACCGAAGCAGGCTTGCAGTCAGTCATGTCAAATTTTGATAATAATTCATGAATAGACTTTTGCTGAGTGACACAGATTTCTCCTGTTACCTTATTTTCTCTGATATTAATACCCACGAATTGAGAAAGATCACTTACTGTGATCTCAAACTCTGCTTTTATTTTCTGAAGAATTTCGGTCAATATACTATCATCCTCAGAGATTCCTAGACCATCGTCCACATAAAGAATGATATACGCAACAGCCAAATATTCTTTGAGATATAGACTGAAGGGTAACTTTTACTTCTATTGAACCCAATTGTCTCCAAAATATCTGTCCTCCTTTTATTCCAGAACCGAGGTGCTTGTTGCAAGCCATAAAGACTTCGTTTTAGAAGGCATACATTTTTTGGGTTTCCATCATTGCACCCTTCAGGTTAAGCCATAAATATCTCTTCTTGTTGCTCTCCCTTTAGGAATACAGTTTTAACATCAAACTGGTTTATCTTCAGTCCCTTCGCTGCTGCCATAGCCAATAAAAGAAGAATAGAATCATAACCGCAGATTGATGCGAAAGTTGCTTCAAAGTCTACATTAATACAGTTGCCTATAGCCTCGTATGGACAACCTTGCTTTGTACTTGTCGATACTTCCATCAGCTTTTCGTTTACTTTGTAACGCCCATTTTGCATCTAAGTATTTTTCTTTCCTAGGTTTGTTAATGATTTCATAAGTATCATTCTCTTGCCAGCTGGTAGTATTATTTTCGATAGGTTCAATCCATTTGGTTTTGTCTTGTGAATTGATGGCTCCTGCAAAAATTCGGGGTTCATCACATATTGATGGCATTATATCTTTCTGGGTTCTTTAAATCGTTCTGTCTCTTAGCTCTCGGGGAATCTCTACGAATGACTTCTGATTTTTCGGAAGTTTGGCTTCAAATGTACCATTATTTGTACGGATTTAAACAGTTATCTCTTTCTGACTGGATGATGCATTTCCTTTATCATGTTTATCATTAGTATCCACCCCCAGTTTTTCTGTATTTGAAGTTCATCTCCCTGAAGTGGAATCTGAAATACTTTCCGTTTCTTCATCAGTCTACTGTATGATGCATTCTTCTCTTTCTTCATCAGGATCTGAATTGTCATAATCATCGCTTTCTGAGTCAAAGCATTGTTTTCGTACATTCTCCTCTTCTTTACCCAGTTCTTAAGTAAAGTTTGTATCATTAAACATAAATCTTCGTCGAGTTATATCAGTTTCGTCAAAACTGACATTTCTTGCAATAATAATACATTTCTGCTCAGATTCATACAGTCTGTACTTCTTGGACATGGTATCATATCCTTACAAGATGTACAGCTTTGCTTTTGGATTCCAAACGAGTCTCTTCTCCTTTTGAATTTGATGCTTGAGAGTGGCTTTCTTTTTTTTAAAAAAAATTTGTTCATAAGCAGTCATAGTCTTGCTTTGTTTATTCAGAATCCTATTGTGTACATAAACATCCCACTGCCTCTGCCCATAGGAACTCAAGAAGTTGGGCTTTACATATCATTGATCTAGCGGTGTCTTTTATAGTCCGCATGTCTCTTACAATTCGACCGTTAGACTCTGGAAAATATGGTGCGGATTTTTGAAGTCTGATTCCAAGTTCTGCAAAGCAGTTACATGAATGCACTTACTTCAGTATAGACAAAGTCCGTTCCATTATCTGACATAAATATTTTCATATGGTTTCCTGTTTGATTTTGAACGAATGGGATAAACAATTTGATACATTGGTTTTTCAGAAAGTAAACCATTCTAATCCTGTACGATCTTTTAGCAGAAAGAAGTATTTTGCTCCTCCAAACGAAGCTATTGGCGTCTTGCCAGATGGATCCGCATGGTTTACTTCTCCAGGTTTTGCATTCATCTTCTGTTCAGATGAAGGAAATGCTTTTCTTGTTTCTTTTCCTAAATGACATTCATATGATTGAAACTCATTCTTGAGTTCATTCAAACGTATGCCTGTTGCAGCTTTATTCTTAATCGTATCCCTTGTGTACTTAAGATTGATATGGGACAATCTGTCATGCCATAATTTGGATATATTGAGGGCTCTCAATTTTCTCACTTGACGGAAAATCATGTTGTAGAGTTCCATTCTGTAGTTGGCTTCAAGACCAGTTTCTTATCCATTTTTCACAAAAGATGGTTTGTCTTTATTTCTAATTATAATATAGCCTTGCGGAGGTACTGCTGATTCTGAAAAAAGAGTCACAGCTTCAGGTATGTACAGTACCTTTTCAAGTGTGGAAGTAGCCCATTTATCGTGCAGGCATGCTTCTAGTCCCACAGTTCCCATTCCCAATGCTTCTACTGTGTTTTTGTCCAGCAATGAGACTTCTCTTAGTATTTCAAATTATTTGAAATCTTCAAACCATTTTTTTTCAGTGGCGTGCTGGTCTGGTTCAGAAGCACTTATGCATTCATTTTAAAATGAGTTGATCATCTTTTTTATATACCATGAAAGCGTGTGAGGATTTCTGGTTCTGCTTTTCACTATCTTGATGTCTATTGTTCCAGTTTTCTGGGGAGCTTGAGTTTCCATATGTTTCCCGTTTTGGAGCTCGGCAGTCCATTTGCCAGTGTCCAACTTTATTGCAGTTGTGGCACTTTGTCTTCTTTTCCAATTCGTCTACTGAGGACTTTCCTTTCTTGTGTTATCTAGTCCCTCCTTTTGCATTAAAAACTACTGCTTTCTCTTGCATTTCTGATTTGCTATCAGTACTTTGCTGTTGTTTTAACTCCAATTATTTTTTTCGGAATCTGCCTACGAGAGCTGATATGGGTTGGGAATCTTCCTGAACGCTTCCTGAAAGTAAATCCTTTTCGCGTCAGTACACATTCGGAAAATAAATTTACAGCTCCAGAGATATAGAGAACTTTATGAATAGTACAATCTACACAATTGCCTTGAATTTGGGCCTGAACTTGCACTGAACCTTCTCCGATTGCCATTGCGTCTCGGTTCTTTCCTCCGATTGCTATACGGGCACGATAGGGTTCACATTGACTGAATATTTCAGTCAGTGTCAGTTAGTATTTGTAGCTCATGATGAGCAGTGGTGTCATAGGTCAGTGAGTTTCTTGATTTTGGAAGAAAATAAATAGTCTTAAAGGTGACCTTTTACCCGAGCCCTTTATTTTACTGTAAGTGCACCTAGTACACACCTAACCTACCAAGTATACTCGAATATGCCCATCATTTCTTCTTTGCTTCCCCATACTTGAGTGTCTCCAGTTGTCTTCATTACTACTATTTTTTGAATTGGCATTTCCGTTCCAATTCTTCTTAAAATTTCCATTCTGCTAGGGACCTCTACATTCAAATGCTTTATGCCCTGCTTTGCCACAATTAAAGCAAGTTATTCTTTGTTGAGAAATTTGGTTATTCCTTCAAAAATTTTGACGATTAAAATTGTTTTTGTTTGCTTTTTGATTTGCAGTATAGGCCACTAATGAGGATTTCTTTCCTCTTCTTTTACTTCGTACGATTTCATTTCCAGTTCTTCTTTTCTTAGTCTGCAAAGCAGCATTTGCATCGTTTGTGATGCCTCTGGCACCGAATCCCATGATTTCTTGAATGCCATCATCTTCTCTGGAAGGGCAGAAACCAGCTCTGTTATGGTCAATGTTTCATTTATGGGCATTCCCATCTCATTCAAATTTCTTGCCAAAGTCTCCATTTCCATAAACGCCTGAACCACAGATTGGTGGGGTTTGATGAAGTAGATTAGAAATTTTATTAGAACGTGTTGTTTATTCAGTTTAGAGTTGTCCGCATTGATATTTTTCAGTCGGTTGAAAATTGCTTTGGCCGATTGATACTGAATAATATGATTTATTTGTTGTTCTTTAAGGTTAGAACTATGATAGCCATAGCCGTGTTGTCTTGTTTTACCCACGCTGCAAGTTCATCCACTTGAGCTGGTAGTGGTTTTGCACAGGACCCATCCACAACTTCCCAAACTTCTGCTGCTTTGAGCAAGAGAGAAATTTGCCATTTCCATATCTCATAATTGTCCGAGTCCAATTTTATCACATTTGTAGTATCCACTCGTCTTGCCATCTTGAAATTATTCTTTCTTTTCTATATTTTCTATCTTCTTTGAAATATCTTCTTTCTTCTTCGGGGAAAGAGACAGAGAGAAGAGTAAATTTAAAAGATGTTACCGTGATAACGTCCAATAATAATATCCAAGGGTCAGCAGTGAGTACTTTTACCTTCTTAGAAGGAATCTCATTTTCAGTTTATGAGAAGTCTCACTTTGGGTTTATAAGAAGAAGTCTCACTATCAGTTTACTCACTTTTTAAATTCAGTTTACTAACTTTTTACTTTCAGTTTTTCTGAAGTCTCACTTATGACTTACAATATCACATTCATAATGATGAGAACATTCTTAATGATGACATCCTCCCAGACCCCTTGAATCTTTGTTGGAGTTTTACAGTTCCTATTTCCTGCCGACATCATATTATTGCTGTCTAACATTCCAATGGCTTCGGGTTGTGTGAATCCATGATAATCCACATCCCACTTGAGATCACAACACGTGTGGCTAATGGCTCCTGAATCGCTGATCCAAAGATCTCGCTCTGGCTGTTTGGTAGCATGTCCACCCAACGCTCGGTTTTGGGCACTTTTGCTTCTTTCTTGTCTCTTATTTTTATCTCTGTTATTTCTTGAAATATTGCCATGGTGGCTCTCATTTTGTGCCACAATATGGCGATAATTGCGATCATTATCCTTTCTTGGGCGATTATGATGATTGAACTGCCGTTGTTTATTGTTGGACACCGTTTTAGGTCCTCTGCATTTTTTAGCCCAGTGACTTCGTTTACTACAGTTATTGCAATTGGTCTATTTCTTTATTTCATCAATGCTTTCCCTTTGGTTATAAGGTTTTCTGTTGTGCTGTTGGCTTTTTTTCTGAAATCATTTGCAACGTAAGCCATTGCTGTTACTTTCTCTGCATTCTTAGCTTCACTTTCTGTTTCTCTTAGTGTCAGTTCTTCTTTGCAAAGTCTTGACAGCAGCACTTTCATTTTTTGCTCAGCCTCGGACACGCTATCCCAGGGTTTCTTAAACGCATGAAAGGTTGTTTCGGGGAGACATGAGACAAACTTAGTTACAGTTGTCGTTTCGTCTGTTTACCCCCATTCCATTTAGGCTACGAGCAAGTTGCTCGACCTCTAAATATACTTCAATAGATTGATTGGATTTTATTTTGTAGTTCAAGAAAATGGTGAGAGTATGTTGTTTGTTCAAAGAAGAGTTGTCCGCATTCACATCTTTGAGCCTCTCGAAAACCTCTTTTGCTGATGTGCATTAGAATACATGATTGCTTTGACTCATTCCTAGAGTGGGAACGATGATGGCTTGAGCAATAGTATCATCTTGGTTCCATATTACCAAGTCTGCTAGATCCAGTGGTCTTCATTTGGTACCAAATACAATAGGCCGGACTTCAGCAGCTTTCAGAACAAGAGGGATTTGCAGCTTCCAAATTTCATAATTTTTCTGTGCAAGCTTCACCACATGGGCAGTATCAATTTTTCGATAGGATTCCATCTTCTTAGTATGACTTATCTTCTCTTGATTAGTCGATTAGTATGCAAATGGGATGCAAAAAATAAAATGGAGAGATATTACCTTGAACTAGATCCTTATAGATGTAAAATGAATGACAGAGAGATATTCCAGATACACCGTTGTAGGTCAGGTTCAGTTTTTCCTTATCAGGTTTCACTTTTCACAGTTTTTCATCAATCATGAATAGAAACACCAACAGTTTATTCATTTAAATCACCAACAGTTTATTCATGTAAATCACCGAAGGTTTCAAATTTCAAGTTTCAGGGTAAACTATTTGTTATGCTTGAACTACTTCTTTGCCTTTTAGAATAGAAATCTTTGACTCTTTTAAACTTTAAGAGTTTTGGCTTTTAACTTTTCACTATGTCTGTAAGGAATTTAAGCTTTTTAAAACTGTCTTTAAGGACTTCAACCTTTTTAACTTATGTCCCATTCCAATTCATCATTATCCGTGCACTCCAAGTTGTGTGGCATGTCTTGCTCCCTGAAGCCTTGTGGGTTTAGTTCAATCACCATTTGCAACTCTGGAGGGGATATATTCGTCACTGTGACTCCCTGTCCGCTGTGAATGAAAACAGATCGAAATGAAGAGCAAGTTTGAAGAAATTAGCAGCGTAGTTCTTGCCCACATCCACTCGTCCCGAAATAAAAGACAGCAACGGTAAATTAGTTTAGTTTAGAGTTTAACGTTTATTTCTTAAAGTTGTATTGGCATAATAACTACGATTGTTAAAGCTGTATACCAGCTTACTGCCACAAAGGTAAGGGAGTCCTCTAAGGACATATAGTTTAGTTTTAACGTCGCCAAAGCGGGAAAGTTCTGAAACTTATCAGTACGCCAGTTTCTTCTGCTTAAGTAATTTAAGAAGCAAGCGCATCCATCAACTTGGACCGCAGGTGGTGGATTGTGGAGGTCATCATCCATCATTTACTGAAATACGTTCTCAGGCATTCTCAGGAAACCGTTCCGGTGAGTTTTGAAACACATAATTTATTTTGACGTCCATCAGGTATACAAAAATGTTCTTAATTACCAATTTTTTATAAGCAAGCGCATGGGGATAAACATCATTAGCTTATGAAGTACACTTGTTTTTTTCCTAAAAACTTCAACCAAGATTTGACCTGATTGTCCTATCACATGTAGCCTGTGGTTTTGTTATTTAATACATAAAATGTAAGAAACAAAATACGTCATAGTCAGCATAGTTAGCAGTAGTCAGAAATGCCCTGTCACATGCGACCTGCACAAATTTCTTATTGATTTACTAATATATTATTATCAGCTAGTACCTTCCCACAAATTACATGTTTATATTTATGCTAAAAGAATGTAGTTTATATCCGAATGGAATGTTCATGTGAGGGTGGCGGTCATTCTCCAATGACAGGAACTTGATTCTCGGAGTTTGCTGTTGAGTCAGGAACAAAGTAAACTGGGGTTGCCGTCACATTTATGATGGTCTTTCATTTTATAAGAGAGACAATGGTCCCAATAAGACTATCATCAGGCAGATAAAAATCAAACCAAAGGTGTAGGCATGGTGTGAAAGAATAGGATCATCTCCAGGCGTCTCTATCTCTACAAAGGAAGACCAGTTGAATTTCGGATAAAGGTACCAGTTTGTCTTTCAATGGATTCTTATTTTTCTTAGAAAACAGAACTAAGAAAAAAATCTCGTATTAAGAAAGTTGAACTACTTCACTAGAATTGCGTCGATATTATTTAGGTCCAATAAGGGTATAAAGAGTTCAACATTATAAGCACTCAAATCGATATTATCTCATCCTAGCGTTTTCACGAATTCTTGGTAAATTCATACGGCCAATGGTATCACCATAGGTTACAATGGTAGCTCCTGGTATGTTGTAAACTTCCAAGGATCTTTTGATAGTTGTGTTCATATTTGCGCTAAATGCATGATCCCTTTAGTTGAATTATAAATTATTTCAATACCTACAAAAGTCGTAGGATTGTGTACTTTTATGGTAAACTGTTGAGAGATTGTGTCTAATACATCTTGGATTGCTGAGTCACAAGGAGAGATGACCAACCGATCATCCACATAAATTAGTAGATAAACAGTTTTACCTTTTACAGTTCCGTAGTAGACACACGGATCACTCTCGCTCTGTCTTAGATTGCATTTAATCAGAGCGTTGGAGAATTTAGTGTTTCAACATCTTGGTGCCTGTTTGAGGCCATATAAGCTTTTCTTCAGTAAGCAAACAGTGTTTGTATTACCTTTATCATATCAAATCGGTTGTTTCATATGGATTTGTTCGTACAATTCACCATGCAGGAAAGCCGTCTTTACATCGAATTGCTTTATTTTCATTTGATGAATGGTGGCGAGTGCGAGTAAAAGTCGAATTGACTCGTACCTACATACTGAGGCAAATGTCTGAAAGGAGTCGATGCCATGTTGTTGTCCAAACCTTTTAATGACTAATCGGGCCTTATAGCATTGAATGCTTCCATCAGCATTATTGGTTTTAATTTTGTAGACCCACCTGCAATCAAGAGGCTTTACATGTTTGGGTTTATCAACGAAAACCCAAGTTCCATTCTCTTTATGGCTCTTCATTTCGTCATCCATTGCCATCTTCCATTTCGATGCATCTTCACTTTGGATTGCCTCGTGATAATTGGATGGTTCATTTTTGACTACTGCAAAATGAGCAGCGTATCTATTAGGCTTAGAAATTTTATTTCTAACCCTTAAGACTGGTCCTACTTTATCGGGAATTGTAATTGTATTTGATGATGTTTGGGGTATGATAGCTTCTTACTGTTCTTCTTTAGTTTTGGACAATTATTTTCATGGATTGCAGGGCAGATTGCAAGGCATTGTTGGGCCCAGGTTCTGTTTTTGGTTCTTCTTTTACTGTGGGCTCATCATCATCATCCTTCTGAACAGTGTTATCCACTTCCATAGCTTCTGCAGGTTCAGGGGCAGGAAAAGCTGGTATTTGTATTTTCGCATATGTTTCAAGTCCATCTTCATTGAAACTTACGTTACTAATTATAAATACTCGTTTCTCTTCTTTGTCATAGATCCTAAAAAGATTAGAGTCCCCATCATAACCAACAAATGTGGATACTTTAGCTTTCGGGTCCCAGACTTTTCTTGTTTCTTTTGGTATGTAGACATAGGCTTTACATCCAAAAACATGAAGGTGCTTTAAGCTTGGCTTCTGATTAAATATAATCTCGTACACTGTCTTATTGGGGCACATTTTATTTAATACACGATTGTGTATGTATACAGTGTTGGTGATGGCTTCACCCCAAAGGTTGTTCAGATGAGCCATATACTATAAGCTTGGCTCGTGCAGTACCTTTCAGTGTTCTCATTTCCCTTTCTGCTCTTCCGTTTGATTCTGGGCAGTAGGGTGCTGTAGTTTCATGCCTAATTCCTTTTGTCTAAAAAAGGTTTCCAATGAGGCATTTACATATTCAGTTCCATTGTCAGTTCTGAAACGTTTAACTTTGTTCCCTGTTTGTCTCTATGTATGAAGTGAATTCCTGAATGCAATCTGAGGCGTTTTTCTTGTGATATAAAAAGTACACAGTTCTAAATCCTGTGCAATCATCCTTAATGAGTAAAAAATAATATGCACCTCCTAGTGAGGGTGAGTACATTTTCCCTGATAAATCGGAAAGTAACATCTCGCCGGGCAAATGATTCCTTTTTTCTTGAATCCGAGGGAATGGCTTTCTTGCCTCATTTCCTATGTGACAGTTGTCACATGTAAATCCTTCTTTAAGATCCTGTTGAGTGATTCCAGTAGCAGCTCCGTTATCAATTGTTGCCCTTATATACTGCATATTGATGTGGGCATGACGATTATGCCAAAGTTTGGCCTCGCAAGTTAATGCAACTGTTTTTATGGGTTTGAAGCGCATAACGGACAATCCATTCTTTTCTTGAGAGGCGGGAGGGCCTTCTCCTCCATCCTTTAGATAATATACTCCTGTCATATTTCTTATGACAGTCCAACCTTGCCTGCTCATTAAATTCTCTGAGAAGAGGTTTAAACCTCCAGGGATGTACAAAACATTTTTAATAACTACTTCTTCCCATTCTCCTTGTAGTTTTGCTTGAAGTTTAACTGTGCCAATTCCTACGGCCAGCATTTCATTATTACCGGACATTCCGATGCCTTCTGGTTCTGAGAGCTCATGGTAGTTTACATACCATTTCAAATTACCACACATGTGCTTTGTGGCTCCTGAATCACTAATCCAGATTTCTTGGTCTGAATTTTGGGTTGCGTTTCCAATAAACGCTCTGTTCTGAGCTCCTTTGCCTTGTTTGTCATCTGGGCTTCTGTCATATGTTTGATTATTACCTCGATGACCATCGTATTGAGCTGCATCACAATGATAACGGCGATCATTGTTTGCATTTCTTGATCGATTAGGATTATTTTTATGTTCATCATTTATGGTTTTAGGGCCTCTGCATTCCCGAGACCAGTGACCTTTCTTACCGCAGTTGTTGCAGTTGGGTTTTGGCTTGATTTCTTCAATGCTTCTATTTTTTCATGAGGTTTTCTGTTGGGTTGTTGGTTTCTTCCTTTCTGGTCATTAGCTGCATATGCCATTGCTGTAGTCTTGTCTACATTCTTTAATTCTCCTTCAGTGTCTTTCATTGTTAATTCTTCTTTCCTAAGTCGAGAAAGGTACTTGTTCGGCTTCAGACACGCTCTCCCAGGCCTTTTTAAAAGCATGGAAATAGTTTTCAGGGAGACACGAGACGATTTTTGTTACTGTTGTAGTCTCGTCCATGTTAACTGCCATTTTATTCAAGCTGCGAGCAAGTTGCTCGACTTCCAAATAGGCTTCTACAATTGTTTGTGTAGGCTTTATCTTGTAGTTCAGAAAGGTTGTAAGTGTGTGTTGCTTGTTCAATGTTAAATTGTCAGCATTCACATCTTTAAGTCGATCATACATTTCTTTTGCTGTTGTACATTTGAAAATGTGGTTAACCTGACTCATCCCTAGAGTCGGTACCATGAAAGCTTGAGCTATCGTATCTTCCTTTTCCCATAATACCAAGTCAGCAGCCTCCGTTGGTCGGGGCTTTGTTCCAATTATAACAGGCCAAACTTCTGCAGCTTTTAATACTAGGCTGATCTGTAGCTTCCAGACTTCATAATTATCATTTGCCAATTTCACGACGTGTGCCATTTCAATCTTCCTGTATGATGCCATCGTTTGTTGATACTTCGTTGAATTCTTTCTTACTTTTTCTTCCAAGTGTGCAAAGGATGCCAGAAAACATAAAAAATTGTGTTACGTTGAGCTAGATCCAATCGAACAATAGCTGTTCCAATGACACGGTTTTGAAGTCAAGTTCACGTTTCACACGAAGGTTTCAAATTTCAAGTTTCAGGTTCACTTGGCTTTTAGAAAAGAGTTCTTTGACTCTTTTACACTAGAGGATTTTTCGGTTTTTTCACTTATGTTTGTAAGGACTTTAACCTTTTTTAAATTTATTTCAGGGTTTTAACCTTTTTTAAATTTATTTCAGGGCTTTAACCTTTTTTGAACTGACAGACTCAACTGTATGTCTAGTTATATACTGTTGTTGTATGGGGACTTTAACCCACTTTCTGCACTTGCACTATTTTAAGTGAATACGGACTTAAATCCTATACCTAAATAGATAGGGATTTTGACCCTGTTTTAAATTCACTACTGTAGTATTCTGTCTATATTGGGACTGGAACCCAGTTGCTGTATCACCTTCCCTGACGCTCTGCTACCATGTGAGAATAAATTGTGAGAATAAATATCTACTCAAGATCAGAAGGTATAAGTTACGAAACAAAGTCTAAGTGAGAAGTCAGTAGTTTTATTGAAAAATTTTAAACTTATATAGGTGTACAAATGTTCCAGAACGTTCTACTTATTTCTAATACAGGTAAAGCTATTCATTAGGTCCCTATAATAAACATTGAGTCACGTAGTCAATTTCTAGACTCATGACAATAGTCCAGGTAGGCAGGATGATCTTCTATAAACATCGTTACTGCTTACATACCTGTAAATTCCTAAGCTTCATGGTCGCCTTTCTATTACAGGATAATACATTGTAAACATTCATCGTAGATTCATTCATCAATAAATTCCTCAGTCTTATGACTGTACCTTTTTGCTTTATGACTTAATTACCTAAGAATGCAGGATGGTTTATCATAAAAATCCTTTTGTATGAATGGTTATTTCTAAAAGGCATTTCTAATATTATAAGATTCTCTAATTCTCACATAATTTAGGTCCAATAAGCGTATAAAGAGTTCAACATTATAAGCACTCAAATTGATATTATCTCATCCTAGCGTTTTCACGAATTCTTGGTAAATTCATACGGCCAATGGTATCACCATAAGTTACCATGGTAGCTCCTGGTATGTTGTAAACTTCCAAGGATCCTTTGATAGTTGTGTGACAGATTTTTCCTAAGTATAGCAATGCCATCGTTGTGAATAATTTGATGGCATTTGTCTCTACAATGTCCCATGCAAATTCATCACTATCCGTGCACTCCAAGTTGTGTGGCATTTCTTGCTCCCTGAAGTCGTGTGGGCTTAATTCAATCACCATTTGCAACTCTGGAGGGAATATATTCGTCCCTGTGACTCCCCTGTCCGCTGTGAATAAACACAGATCCAAAATAAGAGCAAGTTTGAAGAATCATGAATAGAAACACCAACAGTTTATTCATTTAAATCACCAACAGTTTATTCATGTAAATCACCGAAGGTTTCAAATTCAGAAGTTTCAGGGTACACTATTTGTTAGGCTTCAACTACTTCTTTGCCTTTTAGAATAGAAATCTTTGACTCTTTTACACTTTAAGAGTTTTGGCTTTTAACTTTTGACTATGTCTGTAAGGACTTTAAGCTTTTTAAAACTGTCTTTAAGGACTTCAACCTTTTTAACTTATGTCCCATTCTAATTCATCATTATCCGTTTCTTTTTCAAGACATTGCTCGCAATCAAAGCTTTCACTCAGCTCTTTGAGCTCAATTCCTTTACCGCTATTCTTCTTGCCGCTGAATTGCAGATGTATCTCATATTGATATGAGCTAATCTATCATGCCACAACCTTGCTTGTGAATTCTCTTTGCATATATTACTTTGGATATTAAATGGCCTTACCTTCTGCAAGTAGATTTGGTCTTGGAATGGAGTTATAGGTCCAGGATTTACTCCTTTCTCAGAATATCTGGTGCTGTGCTTATTTTTAAAAAGAGTGTATTCATTCTGAACCATAAACTGTTCAGAGAACAAATTCAGGGACCCAGGGATATGCAATACATTAGTAATAGTACTGCGTATTCATTTCTCAGCCATATATGCTTTTACTTTTATTGTTCCTACTCCCATAGCTGTTTTTCATTCTGTTTTTCATTCTGTGTCACCTTTGGAATTTTGTTAATTATTACACATATAAAGTTAGGAGTAGACATTCAAAACTCTTTGATAATCTGTATTACATTTTCAATTGTGATTATACTTCTGATAACTTTTAATAAGTTCTCTTGGGTTTTTGCTCTTGTTTACTCTCCTAAAATGCTCCAAAAAGCGGGACGATGTGTACTACTGTTTTCTTCATTTACGATTATCACTAATAGCCCTTTACTAAATATTTCTATCAACAAAGCTGTTATCCAACAAATAAATATTTTTACTGCAGAAGCTTTACAAAATCAAGCAAAGGAATACGTAAATTAATTAAAACAACTTATAAAACCAGTTCCTAATCCTGTTTTTATTTTTTAAACATTTTACTTGTTCAAAGTAGACGTCAACCTTGAAATTACATATAATAATTTTAATAAAACAAATATGAGTTTTAGAAATTTTCATTCTGAAACAAACAATCGAATTACATTAATTAAGGAAAAAATTAACATTATTTCAAGAATATTCGATATTTTTTGCTTTTTATTCTTAATATATGTTCCAGTTCAATCAGCATTAGTAACATACAAATGTCGTCAGGGACACGAAATTCCTTTACACAAAGAAGGAAGATGGACTAATATAATATTTATAATTTTGACATCGTTTAGTTTCTTCAGTGAAATGTTAATTTTTTACATAGATAACTTGATCAACAGTTTTTCAGAAAGTTTCTCTTCACAGTTCAACCATACAATATCAATACAATAAAGTTACTGCGTCCTCGCCTATAATGGACTTGAGAAGGGCCACTCTAACCTTAGACTCCTTGCTGTTGTACCCGATCGCGATTTCATAGTCCGAGTAAGAGGATTCAAATCTTCTCCAGTTTTCGGCAACATTTCCTTCGTAGAGGTTCAAAGCTCTTGGTACCGGAATTTGTGCGAAAGCCTTATTTCTTCTTCTTCGTCACTGCTACTACTACTTTCTGCGGTTGAAGGATCGTCAGGTGGTGGTGGTGGTGGAACTTCTGGTGGGAGTTTTGACGGTCTTCTACCTTTATCAAAACTTCCGCTGATCCAAGTTTCCAACAGGCTCATCAACGATCGTGTATTTGTGAGTTCGGATTAAAGACACTGCTAACGTTTAATGTCTTCACGCCGCTGACACCATGTAAGATTACTGGTTAATCTTAATTTATTAAATCATGAATTTAATAATACAAAATAAATGAGAACTTAAAATATAGGGAATATGTACAAGAGTAGAGAATAAGAACTAGACACGAGTTGTGTGTATGAGTTCCTGGTTGAGTCTGATACTTCCTGGTGCTGAAGGAAGGTTTGGAGAGAGTAAGCATGCACTTTGCCTCGTGGCTCCTGACCTCGGTGAGACTATGCATAGATCACTAACTACTCACTAGTTGGCAGTTAGTGTAAACTACTTTACAGTTCACAATGGTGACATATTGTGACAGGCATGGACAATCCAAACGGATATCGTATCAAAAAAATGTACTGGCCTCCTTGTATCTTCTCCGTAACATTTTATCCACATATTTTATACAATCATTTCATTCAAAAATGCATTTCTTGTGGATATTGTCGGATAATGCTTTGAATATCGAGGTGGCACATGACGAGAAGAGAGAATGGCGTTTATGTGCTATAGGAATATAGCACACTAATTTGGTTTGGGGCTGACAATATCTGTAGACATTGTCACCTACGGGAATAATAGATGTTCCTTTTGTTACGATGTATTAAGGGGGATTCTGCAGTTCACACTGATGCGTTGTGACTTGACAAACTACAGGAAGGACCTTGAAGGTAGAAAATGAATCATAATATTGGATTTAAAATATCTATATAAAATATTTAAAATATAAAATATTTAAAATACGCTGAAGATGGGAATTTTTGTAAGCCAGTCCTCGTCGATGGTGTGGGAGGTGTTGTAGTAGTAGTGCCGTGTGTCATCAATGAGTAG